>JANIJG010005516.1:0-38345 GCA_024611175.1 Megaceryle torquata
CTTGGGTAATTAGTGATAGAACCAGAGGGAATGGCTTCAAGCTGAAACAAGGTAAGTTTAGACTAGACACTAGGAAAAAAAATTCTTCACAGAAGGAGTGGTGGGATATTGGAATAGGTTGCCCAGGGAGGTGGGTGAATCAACATCCCTGGATGTGTTTAAGAATCGCTTAGATGTAGTGTTGGGGGATATGGTCTAGGGGTGAACTTGTAGAATAGGGCGAATGGTTGGACATGATGTTCCCATCGGTCTTTTCCAACCTAGATTATTCTGTGATAACTCATGCAAACTTTAAAAAAAAAAAAAAAAAAAGTACTTTATTCACTGTATGGAAAATATTTAACAGTATCTTATTGATAGAGGCACCCATCACTGATAAGAATACTCACATGTTTTTACAAGGTCAAAACATGTTGCTGAATTCTCAGTTCTCTAACCACTGAAATACCATTAGATTTTTAAATAGTGTGAAAAAGGGCTAACTGATGCTAATTTTCATCTACTAGTCAGCATTCTGCATCTAGATCTCAGCCATCAGGTAAGATCAGATGCTGGCAGGATGTGAAATTTTTTGCCATAATTTGACTGATATTAAAGCTTCTGTAACACTTTTCATAGAGATACCATTTCTAGGGTTCTTTTGAGTATGTGAAATTTGCTAACTTATTAACAAATATTATTTTCACATAAGCACAGAATTTAACAGCAGACTCTCCAGTGACAGACCACAGGAGATAACAAAAGGAAGACTTGGTCTCCTTGCATGCTCTCCATGCTCTTCACAGCCATTTTTGCGTCAGTGCTCTTCCGGTCACACTCATGTCTTTGTGCTTTTGACTACACTGACCTCTAATCCTTAAACAGCATGAACTCATCGTCTGCCAAGCTGTACATCTCTCCTCCTTCTAAAGTATTTCTTCAGAAACAGCTCTTCATACCAAAATATTTCTTCTGTCTTGTGTCATTGAATTGTTTTTTCAAAGGAGCAGATTGTAAAACAGTTTGGTAAGCTAAGTTAAACTCATCAAAAAGTACATACAATCAAATAAAGCTCCAGTTCGCATTTCCCAAGAGACTGCCCCTGCTACAAAAGACCAAAGGGCTGCCTTCTCTTGTTTGCCTTGAACCTCCACCTCTGTGCAGAGAACCCACAATTTATGGCACTGTTTGGACCAAAACAAGCTTCCCACGAGCACCCCGACCAGTATGCGGCAGAATGTTACCCAGCTCACCAACACATGGGATGGACATTGAAAAAGAAAAATTCGGCTGTATAATATCTGTGCATATCACTGCAATCTTCTGCCTGGCAATCAGCACCAGCAAACCTAAGGCAAACACACTACCCTACTCTGATGCAAATCAAATTTTTTTTTTTTCTGCTTGCGGGAAATACTTACGATGCATTCATTTAAAATTAGAATACAAATTGAAACCTTAAAACTGTCATCCTTCTTGCCTAAAATATGATAAAAATCTACTATTAAAGTAATCCACACTGGGGCAGATGCCTTCATTTTAAGTACGTGTCTATGATTCTAAAAATGGAAACCTACCACAAAGCATTCTTCCAAAACCTTTGGTGATCTTCAAGGAGATTTATACTGGATAATAGCCAAGCAACATTTCCCTCATCTATCAACATACTCGTTCCCTCTGCTGGGGAATAAAGGATTATGCAACATTAATTTATTATTTTGATCTGGTAAGAGAACCAACCTAAAGTCAGAATTACTTCTTAGAAGACTTATAGTTAGTATTTTCCATGAAATACCAAAATGTCCCTCATTAATAATTCTGCAACCATTACATATTTTAAACACACAGGAATCAAATGTATACACCTGATAACTGCATAATCAAATCTGAGTTAATAATTCAATATGTCATGCAGTATACTGAGTGCTGCTTTATACCTGAAATATTTGAGATGATACTGATTTTTAAAATTATATTCCTTATAATTCCTTAAAATTATCATATCTGTTCCAAAGATATATAAAACTTTTCTAATTTGTCTTTGGCCAGATCTCCAATAACATACTCTGGGTACCATAATACTCTCTGTAGCCTTTGAGCTTCTCTTCTTTGTAATAAATTATCGTTTCCCCTTGTAATGTATAATAAATCACTAGCATTATTTTTAGGAGAAATAAATTTATTGTAAGGTGATTCTGTATTGAATAAAGAATTATGCTTCAAAAAAACCCCACCTGAATTATATTATTAGTAAAATTCATTACACTTAGAAAACCACTGGGTTACATTTTTTGAAAGTAAGTAAGCTCAAAGGCAGAAGGAGGTTAAATAATTTAGTCTTATAGTATGGTTGATGACAAAATTCTTAAAATACTCAGAGCATTAGGAAGAATGTCCAAGATGTTTAACTTTTAAGATCTTGATTTGTGGTATTTGAAAACGCTGTCCACATGAAGAGAGGCTTTTAATTGATTACAAGAGCATAATATCAGCTCCCCAAAGATTAATACAAATAATATTTTAAAAGGCATTATCTATCAGTATATACACTTTAGATACAGACAAGCCCAAACTAGGAAAAAAATCTTTTCATACAACAACAACTATGCTAAATTTTATAGCCTTGACCCTTATGACACTATGGTGCCAAATAACTTCCAAGTGGAGATACAGATCCTTATCAGCACTAAGAGCTTCAGCTTTAAAAAATGAGTAATAGAAAGCAACAGATACTTTTCTTTTTAAAATGGCATTATTGATCACATTGACCAAAATGAACAGAGAAGAAAATAAACAAAGAGAACAGTAAAGCTCCAGCTGTTTTAGAAGACATGGTAAAACACAGGTTGACCAACCACATAAATTTTGCTGAGGCACAAACCACACTTTAAACAAAAGATGCTACACCTCAACTGGCAGAAGAGTGGAAAGCAGTTATCTGTATTATTTCTCTGTTCAAAAGGCTGTTTGAAAACCAGAACCACATTTTCCAATAAAAAGAATGAGCTGGCAAAATTTCATTCCCCTCCTCCTCCCAGCAAATTAATCCTGCAGCTCACAAAAGGATGAGGCCTAGATTCCCAAGTTTTGTCCTTCATCCTTTACACTCCCCACCGCTGCCACAGCTTCAGGAATTATCTGGGTTCTCTAGACCCTTCTACAGTACTTTGCCACATCCCTCACTGGGCAAGAAGCAGCCTGTGCTGTGTCAGACTGTGATTTTCCAAGAGGCTTATTAAGTTGGCTAATGCACAGATGCTAATGCACAATTGCCAAGCCCCTCTATCCTGGTAACAGTTCAATTCACATTACAGCCTCTCTTGCAGCAGTGGTACTTTATCTACATTTATCTTTCCTAAATAAATACAGACTTTCACAGGCCTCCTTTATTTTTGCCATCTTCTCCTACCACAAGAAATTTGACTGAAAGGACTAAAACTCCTGAGGAAGAAGCGAAAGATATTGAGGAAGTAGGCTGGCAGACAAATGCACAGCAAGCATGCACAAGATCAATTTCCATAGGAAATCTGCCTTAAACATAGCAAAATAATGTCTATTATCACCATTAACTATTAGAAATTAACTTCCAAGATACCATTTTGGTGTAAGTTTAGCTGAAATTATCTTTTATTCCCTAACAGATGTGCAGTCACTCGCTAACTTGGTACAGTATGATTACAACAGTAAGCACACACAGAATAAGGTTTATTTTTTAGGGCCTCCAAGGAAAGTCACTTAGAGAAATGGAGTCATAAACATTAATCCCCTGGCTGTGCCTGTAGCTTCATTCTACCTGAACAGATGAGATCAAATTGCATTTTTAAAATAATGAAAAAACACACTGCAAGAACCAACCCTTGTAGCATAGTCAGTATCTCTCTGTGGATACACCAGGGAAATGTTTAGAATTCTCAACCACAGTATTTTCTGAACAATTTAATCAAACTGACCTAATACTCTGGAAGGAACTGGACAATTTTTTTCCATTACACAACATGTAAGTCCAAACCTCCCTGTAAATAATCTCCAGCAAAACAAGAGATGCAAGCCCAATACAAACACCTCAAACATCAAAATGCATTCCAAACTTACATTACATAAATTTACATTCTTAAAGAACAGAAAAGAATAAAATATATAAAAGACTTCTTTTGTGATTAATATGCATATACTGTTTTACTCAACCATCCACTATTGAGCACAACATTAGAAACAATCCAAATTTTTTTTTTTTTCCTTCCCCTTGGGAAGGTATAAAAGTTTATTGTGCGTGTCTACAGAGGCAATTTTTTAAGTGTTATGCAAAACTTTTTGTTGCCTCTCAGAATCCTGAAAAACTGCTTTTGGCAAAAATCACTGCATCATCTTACCTATAGAATAGTTCAGACTGTAAATAATACTGTGCATGCTTACTACTGTTAGCAGGGTTATTACCACTGCTCTGTTCGTGGCTAGTGATAAATTTGTAAATTATCTTCTACCAAAAAATAATTAAGGTTGACAACATAATTGGAAGAAACCATATACAAAACTGCTTTGCGCTCTAGAGGTTGCTGCAACTCAGCAATCTAGCAGAATTGGAAGAGTGTACAGCAGTGCTTCTGTTTCAGGCAGCACTAAGTGGTTTATGAAGGTTTCTAAGTGTGAGAGAGAGGTGGATGGAGGAATGAAACATGGCTAGCAAATTTACATTATTACCTCAACTTTTACTATAAAACTATGAAGCAGTCCTAAATGACTGCAAAAGATACCTCAGCTTTACATATCATGTTAAATACAACATCCCCCAGGATCTCTGTATTATGATGGACTTGGGCTTCACATCAGCTCTGAGGAAAGAGCCATCTATCAGAGAGACAGCAAAGCTGCCCATCAGGTCCTCAAGGTCTAACAAGGTGAATGTGTGAAATTTTATAAAGGCCACCATGAACATTGCTCTGAGTTAATTTTTATAACTTATACTGAAATGTGGTCATTAAAAACAAAGTACAATGCTGGCTAAAACATTAAGGAATGTAAGTTTTTTGGTTTAAGTTTTGTCAATAATTCTCACACAGAAATCTTAAAGTAGACCAAAATGTAACAAACTGTGCTAAAACCTGAAATCCAGATCCCAAAGTCAGTTTTAACATCTCTTCCTGTGTAATTTTATCTTCCAGGCAGGTGGTCTGCAGTGATGCTGACTAAGCATATCAGACCTAAAGGCTAAATTCCCAGAGTTTAAAAATATAAGCAGGGCCTTATTACCAGAGAATTCTACTGTACCTGTCTGGCAAAGCAGCTCTTCACATCCTAGAAGCTGACATTTGAGATATTATGTCTACTACTTCCTGCACCAAGTGTATCACCAGAGATGCTCCTAGATGTGGCTACAACATCTCTGTACTGGCAGACCAAGTATCAACAGCTGCAATGCCATTAGGGGGTAATGCAGAACAGGTTACAAGTAGAAGTGAGACCCAGATGGTATTGCTAAAAGCTTCAAAAACTCACTATACTAACTGAACTAAACATACAAGAAATTTAGTCTAAGTAAACAATTCTCTTAGTGTTTCCCCTCACTGTCCTGTCCAGAAGATGGGCAGACTCAAGGGTGGCAGAAGCTGATGACAAAAGGTGTAGATAAGAAAAAAACCACGTATCTCACAGTAGAACTCCTAAGTGTTGTGCATGCTTCAGTTTGACAATACACCAGATAGGGTTCTTTACTCATTTAATAACTTAAAACTTACTAGACTGCAACCATGACAGTCAAAACGATAAGCTGAATCGTTATTTCAGCCACGTCCTTCCAAAAAATATCATTTACAATTAAAATTTGGCTTAATAAGCAAGAAAATGAGAAAACACTTCTAAAGTTATGCAAGGCTAGCGGTAAAAAAACCCTAAACAATAACCAAACACCACTTCATTTTCTGCATAATGTAAACCTTCTCTACTGTATACCGAGTTAACATGCACGGGTTTTTTTTTCAAAGATGAGTATTTCTACAGCCATGCCTTCAGCACCTACCAGCAGACAGCTAGAAGCCACTCTGAGCACACCTGAGAAGCCTCCAATGAAATGCCAGCACCATTTTTATGAGAATGTGCCTATTTCGGGTTCTCCTCAAAGTTACCTCAAAGAAAGTAACTTTTTTTTTCTTATAAGGGATTTTTTTAAGTTACTTTTATGTAACTTTATTGAACCCGGCAGCGCCATGCCCAGCCCAGGGTACACCGGTGCGCGCCGTCGAACACCCGTAGCCTGCACCGGAGGGAGAGGCCAGGCTGAGGGGCACAGCAGCTTCTGAGGGAGCGCTGACAGAGAGCTCTGAGCGGCGGGGCTGGCCGGGCGGACGGATCCCCGTGCCGACCTCTCACCCCTGCAGAGGCATGGGACACAGACCGCCGCTGCCGCGGCCCGGGCTCCAACGGCAGCACCGCCCACGCCGCAAGCCCGTGGCGGGGGCGGAGCGCGCCCGGGCCGGCGGCCGGAGCAGGCCCAGCGGGATGCGCGGAAGGGCCGGCACGGTGCGGAAGGCTCTGTGTGGAGGCGAAGGAGGGCGGATAGGCTTCCCGAGGGCAGGGCCGCGAAGCTGTGTCGGGGAAAGAGAGTTCTTCCAGGACTTTACCTTTTCTGGAGCCGTCGCTGCTGCCGGCTGGGGGCTCCTCGGGCTCGGCAGCCCTGGCGAAAGCCGGGAACAGGGCCATGTCTTCACTTACCGCCACTACAAGCTCCCCGAGCCGCCCAGCGCGGGGCAAGATGGCGCTGCGGCGCTGAGGATGCTGGGAGGTGTAGTTCGTCCGCCCCACTGCCCCAAATGGCGGCAGGGCCTGCTGACTGCTGTGGGATGGTAGGTTTAGTGCTGGGGTTCTTGTGGGTGTTCTGACTTCTTCAGGTCTTTGCATATCTCGCGTCTTCTGCCGCCGACACTAAGGGAACTGGAAAAGGGAACGGTTGAGGGAAGAAGAGAGGATGAGATTTCTAGAGCCATCCTTTCCCACTACCCTGTTTGCCTTCATGGGGTTCACTGGGAGGGAACAACCTGAGCAGCATCTCCTTGAGATGGGAGTGCTCAGCTGTGCAAAGGAGAATGTTGTAAGAAGCCATGCTGTTAGCATCCAGTGTACGTTTGAAGTCCCATGTTGCCAGATAGCCTGTCTCAAAACTGGTACCACGGGCTTAGGGAAGAAATAACCTGCAGTCAGTTTTTGTAAGCCTCCTGACAGGGGAGTCACCCATCATAGAATGGCAGGGGTTGGAAGGGACCTCTGGAGATCATCAAGTCCAATTCCCCTGCCAGAGCAGGATCACCCAGGGCGGGCCACACAGGAACAGATCCAGGTGGGTTTTGAAAGTCTCTAGAGAAGGAGACTCCACAACCTCTCTGGGCAGCCTGTTCCAGGCTCCGTTACCCTCAAAGTAAAGAAGTTTTTCGTCATGTTGAGGTGGAACTTCCTGTGTTCCAGTTTGTGCCCATTGCCCCTTGTTCTATCACAGGGCTCTACTTAAAAGAGACTGGCCCCTTCTACTCGACATCCACTCTTCAGATATTTGTAAAATAAGGTCCCCTCTCAGTCTTCTCATGTTTAATAGTACCCATGACCCAGCCCTCCATAAAGAAACTGGACAAATAATTTCATATGCTTCTATTCTTTGTGTCTTTTTGGGCAGGATGTTCCACATTTTAATTATGTGTTGTCTGAAACAGTGTTTCCTTTTTATCTCAAGCCCCGTGCCTGATTCTTGAATTGTCAGGAAAAATATCCATATTCGTGTTCTCTGCAAAATTCTATACATTGTTAAGATACTTAAGTATTCTCCTTTATGGACTGAAACAACTGCCTTTTTTCTTCATATATTAAAGCCACTCCATAATGTTCTCCTTTTTGAATTTCTTTAGTTTTCCTAACTCCCGCACTAATAGTACTGCATGACCACAATTTCATGTAGTGATTAAGCTAAAGGTGTACAATGAGTTTAGGGATTATATGGAGCTATAACGACTGGTTTGTTTTCTGCTCCTTTACCAGTACCTTCTGACCATTCTGTTTATTTTTTGGCCTCTCCTGAGCTACAATTTCTTTTAAGAGCCCATTCCCGAGTGGCAAAAGATAATTAACTATTGCATATAGATGTTAGGATTAGCTTCCCTATAGACATTGCTTCGCACTTACCAAGCTGATATTTTTGTTCATTGTATAATTTATTTCTGAAATACTTCAGTGACCTTTCTCAGTCTGCTTTCCAGTTCATTATCCTGAATCCTTTTGCACCATTTGAAGACTTTTGCCAGTTCTATGTCTACTGCCATTTGCGGACTTTTTGTAGATGTTGAACAGTCAGATCCCAAGTAATCTCACTGGTGACTTCTTCCTTTAAAAAATGACAAAACTATTTCTTAATCTTCATTTCTTACCTTTAATTTATTATTAATCTTTAAAATACTATTAATTTTTAACAACAGGAGAGAGTTCAACAGAGAGCCTTTTTCCTGAGAAGAGAAAACCTATGCAATTATTCTACCTGAACAACCATTTGTCTTTCTGTCTGCCTGGTATAATTTCTCCACGTAATTTTAGAACTCATGATCAATTTCAACCAAATTTAGCAGGAGGTTACAGGTTACTATGTTACTGCAAATTATATGAAAACAGGTGGCCATGCAGAGCCAGATATTCAGTGGAAGGAAAACTCCAGTTTGCATGCAGTTCACATTGAGAGTCTAACCTACTGGGAAAGTTGTGTCAAAATTCTACTGCCCATGGAAATAATTGTAATAATCTTACTTGAATAGTTACTGAAATTCTTATATATGTTTGTTCTGCATACCTCAGCACTGGGAAATCTACCACCTATCTACAGAAAATTAATTCTTTCCCTACTCTCTTACAAACCAGACTCAAAGCCCTTTCAAGATATTGATTCTTTAGATGCAGGATAACCTAAATGGACTTTATAACAAAAGCATTCATTTGCTGAATGTCATTATTCACATTGTCTCTCAGCTGTTCATTGTGATGGTAGCTTCCAGCTTCTCAAGAAAGCGAATACACAAAATGTGCTTTTTGAGAGTAAAGTGAATGACCAAAGAGAGAGTTTTTAAGAATCCTAAATACAGATTTATGCCCTGTATTCCTGGAAATTATTCCCAATTATGGATAGAGGGATAAATTAACAAAGGACATTATTATTGTTGCTATACATATATTACAGTGACATAAAAGAAAAAAACCAAACCACTGCATTTGACACTACCATATAAATGCAGGCAATATTATATATTACAAGTGTAATTTAAATTAGTGTGAACATTGCTTTTAGATTATTACATTTATTTGTACAAGTAGTCCCTATTTATCAGTAGTAGAAATGTGTATGTAGCAAAATCTTCTAGGCTGACATATCCTTGACTTACTGAGTGAGCAATGCCCATTCTGATGTAATGCAATTTTATGCAGTGTATTTAGCCCCACACATAACAAGCTTTATTTTGCAACTTTTGTCTTAAAACTCTGCAAAATACATTTTAATAAAGTTATATGAATACTTTACTAAGCCTTTAGAGGCAAAAAGTACTATTATAAATAGTTTGCCTCAACTCAGTTGAATGAAGCCTTTTCTTGGGATTTAGTGAAGGACTCCACCAAAACATCTCTTGATGACTACAGCAAAATTACCTGAAACATTTGGCATTGTTTCTTCAGTTCTATCCTAATAACAGCAAACCATCAAGCTTTTTACAATGTAGACAAAAACACGACAGCTGTATACAAGAGCTCCTTGTTAATAAGAAGGAATGAACTAACTAGAGGAACTAACATGTGCCTTACTTAGGAACGCTCTGGTCCGCTTTTTACATTGTATCTACCTATTTAACATATTAAAGTCTGGTATAGTCAATATTTTTAATTAATTATACATTTTAAGGATTTTTCTTCTTTGATAAGGATTTTTCTACTTTGGAAAGCCTTACAGTGAGTAATGTACTGAACTGCCTAAGCAGATGCGATAATTTTCAGTGGATTTGGGACTTGAGTGTTCTTATATATTTTGACAAAAAGCATAACATTATATTTAGGGATAACACTCCACCCCCCTAACCCCACCCCCACCCCCGTCAGGTCCATAATATTTTCCTTATTACAATAAATTTGTAGTAGACATTTGTGAACCTGACTTTTGTGATATGGGTGCCATATGAAGCAGTAATTTGGGGGCCCTCACCAGGGCCTGAAAGGCCACAGCATGCCAGTTTAATTCTTGGCCTCACACATTCACATTTTGCTCTTGTCATGCTCTCCACACCATAACTTTACAGCCTATGATATCATGCCTCTCATGTCTTTTATATTTTCTGTTGCTTCTCCACACTGTTTTTCTACTTCCTCTCCAGTAAATCTTGTAGTTAGTTCTTCTTTCCACTTTAATGAACAAGGAGCTCCTACTAGGAATAGGTTCATCTCTATATAAACTATCAAGAAACTATCCTCTTTACAAAGGAGGGTTTGTACTCGTGCAAAAACTTACAGAACAATCCCTGTAGTCCAGCACTATGAACAGTGTAATTTAAAGCATGCACAGTGGGTACCTTGAATAAAAAGCATCAGAAATAAAGACAGTCTTTTCAAGTAAGGGCTATATTGCACTCAGAGAAATAAACATCCCTAAAATATTGCAAAATTTTCTAAGGTGGTAAGAGCAGAGGTCACATTAGGGAGGACACAAAATTAATTTAGACCACAGAGCTAGAGAGGCAACTGGATATATTTATGTGCACCTTCTTTGGCTCCTCTGAACAACCCTTATGGGATGGATTAGCAGGCTTCTGCCTCTGTGCTCCACCAACCTTTTCAAAACTTGCTGATGTACTGAGTGCGGCAAGCATCATGTGATGATGCACTTGTATCATAGTAAGAAATCTTAGGCAGTTTACTCTTCATAAGAAAATACACAGGTTTAATATGACACATATAGCATATTCCAGCAGTGAGAGGAACTGGGCGAATGTAAAAGTATGTAAAATGTAGCTCCCTTCAGTGAGACCTGTGGAGCACAACCTGGTTTCTAATAACACAGGTTCTTCTGAGGGTGTGCCAAGTTTCCAGCCTTCCTCTAAATTTTCCCAGCCCCTTCTCAGGTTTCTTTCACAAATAAATCCTTTTGTCTATGCCAATGCTACTCAGATCTATTGAGATCTAGTGAGTAATTTTACCAAGGGCTAATTTTTTATTGAGAACGCCTCAGCAGGCAGAAATGTGAGAGCTCTGGTGTCAGCCCTGCCAGGTGTGTCGTGCTGCTGCCAGGCTGTAACCTCAGTACCGTCCCATGGTCGGCCCCACCATGAGAATAATGCCAAAGAGATGATCTCCTGCACGAGCGTTGCCTGTTTGGGATGTTAATGATGCCTGATAAGGTCCCTGCAGCTATTTTATTTCCTCCTTCTACCCTGCTGTCAGGGCACTCTGTGGCCTGGCAGCTCACAGGAGGCCAGGAGCTGCAGGGGCCATGACAGGAGCTCCACAGCCAGGAGCAGGGCACTGGGGGCACCAGGAGCAGCCCCAGCCCTGGCATGTGGCACCACTCTGAGAACAAGGCCAGGGCAGGGCCCATGGCTGGGCAGGGCAGGGCTGTGGGGAGCTGGAGCCCAACAAGGTTTGGGCATTGCTGGGGCAGGGGCTGACATTGGCAGGAGCTGACATCCCCAGGGGCTGACATGGGGTCCTGGGCTGTGGGCAGAATGGGGGAGGCCCAGGGGAAAGCCAGGCAGGGGTGGTCAGGCCTGTCAGGGTCTCAGGGCCATGAGACTCACCCCACTTCATTGCCCTTCAAAGCTGCCGTTACACTTCCCACCCCTTCACCCTTCCCACCTCCACCATTCACTTGAAGAGGGAGAGGACTGGCCTCCCCTGAGTGGGCATGTGGCCTGGCAGCCACCGCTGCTAATGCCACCGTCTCTCCTCCCTGTCTCCCGTCTTTCCCAAGCGACCAGATTCATGCTGGGAGCAGCAGGTGTGACATGGCTGGGAAATTTCACAGGGCAAATGATGTAGAGCTCTCCATCATTTTATGCTTTGTTATTGTTTGAGAGAGGCAGCTCAGTAATCACGCATTCTTGAAGAAGAGGTCTTCTAAGAAGAAATACTTCTTAAACATGTAGATATTATTCTTCCAATCCTCAAAACTGACAGATCAAAACTGAATATCATTTGATACAAAGGTATAATAATTTTACATCTTTCAAAGGAACTTCTATTGTATTTTTAAAGGAAAATGAGCTGACTCATATTTAGCCACAAATTCTAATTACTTTCTCTTCAGTTTTAAATTATACATTGTATTACACATACAGTAAATATCCTAGGTGAGGATACTGTATAATACTGCTATTAAATTTGATGTATTATATTTTACCCTGAAAATATCTGTTTTGCAGGTCAGTATGTATATACTTGCTAGAGTCTTTTATAGAGAGATTTTGAAAGTTACATTATTGCTCATTGAAAAGATGCAATTCTACTGCCTTTTTCTTCTTACAATGTAATAAATAATACCTGAATAAAGTATTGGCAGCTTAAATTTTTAATAAAACAGAGGTATAAAATTACATGAAAGTGGTGCAAATATTTTTCCTTAAATAGATAAAATTAAATATAAAATAAACATATATAAGTCGATCTTATTCAGAGATGCATTACTGCTAATATTTTTACAAAGGCTGTCAGGCCATCTTTCTAATGCTTTAATAAATTTGGTGATTTATTTACTGATCGAAATTCTACCTGTAAATCTTCAGTTACTTGCTGGGTAATCAAATACTTGCTGGGTAGATTGGCTATTGCAGGTATGTTTGTGATGGAAATATGTAATAGACTGGTTCGGTTCAGTTCAGATATACATCTGGCTCTACATTTCAAAATCCTAAAGAATATTTTTGTACTTGATTATTCAATTTGAATGGCAGTACTGGCCTTAAACTTTGAACTGAAGCCATGGTCAGACTGAGTCTGTATGCATATATAAAATATGTATACACTGTTCCATAATACAAAACAGAAGCAGCAAACAACATGGAAAACCCTTTGTTTCTTTCAAAGACATAGTCTAGATAAGCCTATTAGATTTTTAGACATAAACTTCACACTTGGCAAGTACTTTTAACTTCTGCTGTACATGCATGTATGCTTATTTATGCAAATATAAATCTGTATTTCTACATAGATTACAAAAAATTAGGGGGTTTATATTGTTCTGAAAATTTTGCTGTGAACAAAAGTACACCCAGAAAAGGAAGGAGGTACTCTGCAGACATACACAGAGCATTCTGTTTGCTAGATGTGCCCACTAGTATTTTATGGAAGACTAGAGAATTTTAGGAAATTCCAAATGATCAGAGCTCCCTGTGTATCCAAAACCAGGCAGTTTTATTCAGTTTCTTTTTGTAGCAAAACAGAGGCAAGGAGTTTGATTCCTGAAAAACAAACAAACAAAACCACCACACTCCCACCCTTACTTTTGGCTTATTTTTAAGTGTTGTACCCTAGAGGCCCACCATCCTTCTTTTTAAAGCAACACAGGAGTAGTTCTTCCTGTAGGAAAAATGCATTTGACATACTACTTATATTCTCAAATTAAAACAACTTGTTACATGCCATTCCAACAGAAAATATTCAACTTACTGCAGCATTTTGAGGTGGCTTTGTGGCTTCATCATGCAGCCACAGGTGAAGCTTCCATTTACTTTAATAGGGTAGGTTTTTTGTGTCAAAGGATCAGATGTTTCAGTTTTGGGGAGGGGTAACATCCCTGATGAACCTTGACCCTTTCCAAATGCAGCTTATAAAACTCAGCATGGTTACATAGTCAATATTCAAAAAATAAATATATACACTGTCTAACAGACAGGATATTCTATTTTCTACTGCAGTTCGGAATTCTGCATTTTCCCTGGGTGTCATGATTTCTTATGTAAAATCCATACTAATGTCTCATTAGACTTTTCCCCCAAATAAAGTTTATCTAGCCACTTATCCATAATTTCTAACTGTGAACACAGGTCTGAGAGGGATGGTCTATGTCAGAGTTCAGCGTTCTCTGCAGAAAACCTAACCACATAATTCTGTTCATATGTTCTTTTCTTGAAATTTTGAGTTTTTCTACCCATAACTCCTGTTGCACTTAAGGTCCAGAACCTTGATTTTCTGATGCTTAGAAATATCTTGACTCCCTCCTTAATTTCATTTATGCTCTCTTTATATCCATCTCTTTCTGACTTAAAATAGCTCTTCACTTCATTAGGGTGCTAACTTGGATGTAATTTATGCACAGACAGTAATTGTAATGCCACTCAGACTTTCTTCCATTAAGCAACTGTAAAATTTTGTGAGCTTGTGCAATTTTGGTAAGGTTGCTCAGTCCACTGAATTTTCTGCATTTCTCTCAGTTCACATTCTGAACTAAAACTGTACATAATATTGCAGACACGGTGGTACTCTACAAAATGGCCAACTTCTCACTCTCTACTGAAAATATTCTACAGCCCTGCCTTTATCGTTTAGTTGGCTGCATCATACTAGTGGCTCATAATGACCATGATCCATAAATACATGTAGGCATTTCCAGTCTATTGCTTCCCCTGGATGAACCCCCCTATTATAACAAGTCTTGTTATAAATCCCTATGGACACGGCCCTGTATTTTGTATTAAATTTAACTTTACCGCTGTCACTCCAGGCTGCTAGATCACCTGTTTTCTAGGAATGATGATATGGCTCATTGTGAGCAAGGCCTCTCAATTTTTGCCTTCAGCAAGTTAATTAGCACGCTCTTATTTTTGTGCTATTGCCTTTATTAAATAAGACTGGGCCAAATGCTAGCATAAGGAGACCCACTTGAATCCTTCTCTGGTCTCACAGTGCCCTTTCCAGCACAATCCTATTATCATCCTTCTTTTAGCCACTTCTTTATCTAACTTACATTTCATGTGCTATTTCCCATACCAAGTAATAATCTCACAAATACTACATTGTCAAGTGCTTTACTGAGATAAAAATCAATTGGATCTACCAGGTTTCCATCCATAAAAATTCTGCTTCCATTAAAGCACACTCAAGATCTACTTCTAGTAAGCTTGGACTGCATTTTATCCCATCTTCCATTTATATCCATGGTGCTCATTATTTTCAGAATTTGTTTTAAAGCTTTTTGTTTTATTGTAGACTAACAGAATAGTTACAAATACATTAAAAGTTTATAAAAAGAAAAGTGAAGCCTGCTGTACAGCACCACCACAATACAACAGATGGATTAAAATCTCTACCACAAGCCATGAAACTTCACGTCCTAGTTCTTTCATTAGTCAGCAATGCTTCCCCATCCGAGCAAGCTGAGCTCTCCTACTTTAGCTTCCATGCCATGGTTCTTTTCACTTTGTGTATATTCTCTTCTAACAGCAAACTTAGCTTTGTTTTTCCTTTCTATATCTCTGTTCTGAAAGCTGCAAAAATTACTCATCGGGCTGGGGAATGTAGTTAGATTACATATAACCTCATTGCTTTGAGGCTCCTTCTTCTTTTTGTTCTATTTGCAATGTGCTAGCTATGTTGCTAAATAGGGTTTTTATGTTTTTTGTTTTATGATTTTGCACTATCGAGCTCTGAGTCAGGTTTGGCGAATCTTTCTCGAGTCCTGCACCTCCAAGTGTCCAAGTCGTAGCTTTCTTCATTCATTCATTTCCCTTCTCCATTCCATACAGACCTTTTCCTTGGTTTTACTCTGACTGCTGAGGTGGTTACTCATCCTGCTTCCATAATTGGAATGTAAATTCCAGATGGTTTTTGCATCTCTGAGTTAGATAAATTCCAGATCTCTGTCATGTTTAAGCTTCCAATTTATTAGTCCATTGAGATACCTCAATTACTATGTCTCATCTACCAACATTTGTTCTGATGGTATTAAAAAAAGCCCTCCAAAATGTTGTTGAAACAGCCTTGTTTATTTTTCCATCTAATTTTGATTTTTCAAACAGGTGGGGATGGAGAAGGGACTGCTCTGCTTTTCCTTTAAACACAACCATCTCTCTCTCCATTATTACTACCAACCTAAAATTAGTCCAAAATAGCATCAGTTTGTGCCCAGTAAAAAAAAAAAAAAATTGCTTTGGTTGTCACTTGCATAAATATCTGGGCTGTACCGGTATTAGTAGCTCATGTTTTCACTGTACATCTGCATTTCTTAATTTGTCTTTAACTTCATCAGAAATCTCCCTCATCTCCATGTTTCACTAACAATTGAGCTGTGTTGCTTCCAGGAGATTTTAATTTCTCTGATCTCCATTTGTGCTGCAAAATTCCATTATTCAGCTGCCATCAAGGTCACAAACTTTCCTCCAGTTTTCTGGAAAATTTCATTTTGTAAATAAAATCATATACTTATCCATTATTGATATTGAAAAGTTTTATTACCAGAAAATTTGTATCATGCTTGAGTTGTATGCAATGTGACCTCTTTGACAGAATGCTGATTGCTGTCACTAGAAAACAGGTATGACAGGCATTGAAATGAATTGATAAATACACAGTAAAAAAAATTAGAAATCTACAATATAAAGAACTAGAATCCTGCTGTCCTCAACTATTACACTGTTCTTTCAGCACACTGAGGATTATTACACCTATAAAAACACCAACCTAACATACCTAAATTATGGATGGCATCACTAAGTCACAACATATTAACTGGGACTAATCAACTATATATTTATCAAAATTAAATTCTCTGTCTTATTAGCAGTGAAAGTCCTTTTACATAAACTGCAATTATTCTGCTGAAGTGCTGTTAGTTCTACCTGAAGAGCATCAATATGATGCACAACCTTGAGAAGAGGAGAATGCATAGGCAAGTGCACTTGGTACACATTTTAACAGCCTTAGCAAATTTGATTTTCATGTAGAGAAGAAAGGACATTAATTTTATTTGTATGGTCCTTCCTCGAAGGTATGACTGTACTTCTTCCACGCACTTTTTCATCTTACCCGTCCCTTAGTGTTTTCCTACACCCATTAAAATTCATAAAAGCAGTTATTTTAGCTCAGAAGGCTGGGAAAAACACCCAACAGCTGGATATGCATTAAATGTATTAGGAGGAAAAGTAAGGGTGATGGTAATTCAAGCCTAGTTCTTAGTGCAATAAAAAAGCCTAAGCCAGAATAATTTGAATGTCCATGTATCTTCATCAGGGTAAGAGTGAAAACATAGATGTCTATACAATTTTATATTCCGTAGCTTATTTTATACACACAGGAATGAAGCAGTTTGAAATTTAGAAATGCTGGAGGGTTTTTGAGAGATTATCAGTCAAGGTAAGCCCATGCATCTAGCTCAAAGCAAAAATTAGGCATGTCTGATCCCCAACACGAGCCCAGAGGCTCGTATAGGACCATTGTCGACACCTCTTGGTATGTTTTGTTGGTGAACTTCTGAATACGGGGAATTCTTCCATTAGACTAAAAGACATCTGCTTAGCCATCTGATAGATTATCGGTGAGGTATAGGTTCTGTTTACACTTCTAACAAATGAAGCCACAGTTCTCCTTCCATTAAATTGAATGGGAGCTTCTCTGCACCTCCATCCAAACAGATTAATTCCTTAAAGGCACCTGATGGATGTTGTTTTCATAGGTCATCTTGCTTCTGACTATAGATTTGAAGAAAAATAACTCATTTTGCTGTTTGAGATCTTGTGAGGGGTCAGGTTAAAATAAGAAGGGAAGGAAACATTAACCTTTATCCTACTAAAGGGTAAACACTTCTGGAAACCTATGAGGCTTGATTCCATATCTTTATAGGACCAAGATTGCTTGGAAAAGGGTAAAAGAGACAGAAAGACGTAAAACTACTCAACTTGTATAATGTAGTAGTATTTATTATTCAAAAATTGCTTGTACAAGTGGAAGAGTATCATTTAAATATGCAGAACAAGTATCTTTTAAATATGGAAGACCTCTAAAATACTTCAGTGGCAGTTTATTATTCCATACATTTTACTTTGATAGACAGCCTTAGTTCATGAATATCTGTCTACTCTTCTCATTATTATCTGCATTAGATACGAGCTGTTCTCTGTATAATTTAGCCTAGTAATTACAGGTTATTACTACAGTTATTACTCCAAATTAGAAATCATACACATATATAAAAAAAAATAGAAAATCCTTATAGAAGTAAATGGAAATGTACCTAACCAAGAAATATATACCTGAACATATTTATGCAATTTATTAATGACTCAGAATTTTTTATTAGAGTTTATCAGAATATCCAGAACAACTTAACTGAACTTTTAAAGTATAGCCAGCCATGGTAGACAATCTTGTACTGGAGGTGATAAAACACTGCAGCTGTACTTCCCAGGGATTGTAGCTATTGATTCCTGATATTTAGGACTTTTGAAAGTCCTAAAATCCACATAGGTCTGATAGAATACCATTTCAGTAGCTTCCAAAAGGGTGCCAGTGAGTTTTAGAATGAAGTACTTTTTTTTGAGCTAAGCATATTGTTGTTTTAATGAAGAAAGCACAACCATATGCTTAAAATCTTCTGGCACCTACACACTGAAAGGGGAAGCTGCACTCTACCCCAAACTATGTTACAGCCTTTGGCAGAAGCATATACTAGCCTCCTATGAACTGTGGAATCTCTAAACACTGTCAAAGCAGCCTTCATTTAGGAAGAGCTGCATAAAGCAGGCTCTGCTAGGTTCATCCAAGTTCATTTATAGAACACTGAAAAAAAAATCAGTTACAACATATTGGAAAGGAAAAAAGGTGTTTTAACAGCCATAATCATAGACAACTGAGTACCACTACTGAAATAAGAACCCTGAAGTTTTTAAGACCTAGTCTAGAAAGCATCCTATTGTAAAATGCTAAGATCAGAGATTTTCTTTGGCTGCTAGAAGTAATTACTTTTTATTGCTATTCAGTAAATAACTATTTGAGAAAGGTAAATTAATAAGACTAGCAGTTGCAGACAAGCCCAGAGATAATCACATTCAGATAATCAGCACAATATGTTCAGTAAGTTGTCAGGAATATGGAAAAATCATGGAGGGGAGCAAGGAAAGACTAAAGAGGAAAGGGAGGAAGGAAAGCAAGAAGAAAGGCTGGAGTTAGAAAATGAAAGCTGCTGAGTGCCAATAATATAAATTAATAGCCGTAGCCAAACAAAGATTTTTCTGGTAATAGAATTTGTTCTTCACAAGTCAAGGGAAATACAGTATTTTCAGGTGATTTCTGTTTTTCAGGGATCTCTTTCCCTGAGGTTGCCAGCTGTGTTTTGATAGCCAGACTGGGTGGGAGATTGCTCCAACGGCAGATGCTTACATCTTTCTTCCCTGTCAAGGAAACAGCTTGACAGCTATCATCTCCTTTGTTTGTCAAGGGAATTTTTTTGCTCCTTGGCAAAGTGCCTGCTCTGTATTTATTCCCTTTGTTTGGATTTCTTTTCCTTTTCACTGATGTCTTCTGCACACAAGATTCTCACCCTCTCAAGGAAACCATGGTTAGACCTATCACATGCCACTCCAATAAGTGACTTCTGAACCCTCATGATCATCTGTCTCCCCCCATCCTGCACATTTTCCTTCCCAACAAGTGGGGTGGAGCAAGAGAAGGCAGCAGCAAGGACAAGCAGGAATTTATTTCTCTGCAATATTTGGCCCTGTGGCCCCTGCAGTCACTTTAGTTGTAGCCCTTTCTTCACTGAATTTGCAGAGATGACTGGCTGAGGCTCTATTCCCAGCAAGCCAGGAAATGCACAGTGGTAGGCAGCTCAGTGAAGCCATCTAGTTTTTAACAGAGCACTCTGTGTGGTTTGTGATTTTGCAACCCTGCAGTCTTCTAAATCGTGGTTCAGTACTAAAATGAAGAGAATACCATTGTCTTGTGCTAAAATGAAATAATTCTAATTAGTGGTATTCCTAAATTATTTTATTTGCAGGGGAGAAAGAGCCTCCCCTCAAATCTCCAGCTACCTACCACCATTTTTCAGTTTTTAATATTTTACCTCCTCGGAGCAAACATCTTTGTTGATCTTGGAAGCATTGTTTTATTTGAGATTACTCCTTATTTACAGTGGTACAGCTATTAAAATAAGTGGAATTACAGGAGTACAGCTTCCCCGTGGCTACTGTTTCACAATAAAAAAATGGCAATAGTAGATTAAAGCCTTCTCTGTCCCTCAGCTGTGCCAACATAACTGATTGTGGGGCTTCCTAAATAAGGCTCATTAAAAACTTGTCAGCACAAGGCAGGGAGCTGACTGGATTTAAAAAACCCAAACAACAAAAAAAGAAATAAACAAACAAAAAAAAACCACCAAAACCAAAAACAAAACAAAACAAAACAAAAAACACACAAAAAAAAACAAAAACAAAACCAAACCAAACCAAAACAAAAAAAACCCAAACCAAAACCAAACCACAAAAAAACCCAGAAAAAAGAATAATCTTTAAAAGTTGTGCTAGAACAACTGAATGGCTGTCATGCCATGGGCAGAAGAGCACACAAAAAAGGGAAGGAGGAATAGTTCAAGATGATACTGCTGCTTGGGCAGCAGTAAAATAACAGCCTACAGAAGACCCAAAGTGAGAGCAGGCTTGTAACACCCCTTGAGCCAATTCTGTTATCTTCTACACTGCAGATTATCTGTGCCACAAACGTAAAACCAACACCCTGCATCCAGCATAGGCATTAGCTGAGGTTCACTACTGTACAAATGTGTCTACCAAGACTGTACCTGGCCTGGAAACAATACACACCCCTTTAAGCAGAGCCAGAGATCATAAATTCTGTCAAATCACAGTTGCCTCTGCGAAGAAACAGATGAGGCTTCTCCACACCATGTTCCCAAACCCGGGAGTGACAGACAGTGTGCTGTAGTCACACCTCACTGCTTCTCCTCAGAAACAGCTCAAAGCCAGCTGGGCTACAGGCCAACTGCAGCCGACTTCATGTGGAGACAGCTGAAATGATCCCCAGCACACAGGATCATGGGAGGCCTTTTAGGTCAGGTGAATACGATACACACGCATGGATCCAGTTTGGATATCTGACCCAACAAACTCTCCTACGTGGAACTAAGGAGAAAGCACTGAAACATCAGCAGCAAGAAGCCCGGTCAGTTTCTGAAGGAAAGTATGGGAGCAGAATGAAAAGGCCAAATGTCATAGGTGACTCCACCAGTGAGGAATTTACACTATAAAGTATTACTTGCAAAAGAAAACAGGAAACGTTACAACTAGGAGTAGGATATTGAGATGCATTCCATCTTTGGCTCAGCTCCAGCCTGACTGAGCTGGATGACCCAGATGATCCAGCTGAAGTTATAGGATGACTATTTCTTGGTTGTCTGTTATAGTGCTAACACAAAGTTTACAAGCACAGTAGTTTCCTACAAACTATGATAAAACAATTACTTCTCATTGTGGAAGTACATTTTAGTGCTCAATAGTAGTTTTGCAGCTGATTATTCCTTATTATTTATACTGCACCATAAATGTATTTGCCATCGTGGATTATTTTAAAAGAATATAGTTTGTCATAGAAAAGCAAGGCAACTTTCAAGTGAGCACAAGTGTAATTACTTTATTGTAATAGCTCTCACTTTCCCTTTAACAGATCCTCAAAAATTCAAAACTCATTATTACAATTCATTGCAAATATTCAGATAATTTACACAACTTCATTATTTCAGTTAGCTTTCAGACTTTACTTTTTGTGTTTTGTCTGCCCTGTATAGGTAATACCAACAAAGCTAAACAGGCTTTTGGCCTTATGTTGCAGTATTGTGTGATATTATATTCTCCAGTAATGCCAGTGCTTTTTGGCTAAAAGAGTCATCCAGCTTTCCACATCTTTAAGGTTGAGGAAAAGAAATTGATGAAAATTGATGCAAACCTCTTTACTTAAGGAAGAATGGGCATAACATCCTGATTTATGGAGCACAAAGAAATTCAGATGAGTAGGAGCAATTCATTTATAGTTCTCAGACTCTATAGGCAGCTGTAGTCTAAAAATCTTACTTCCAGCATTTCTGATTCCACACAGACAGAATTACAGATCACTTCCTCAGTCCTGAAATTATTACTAAATCTGCAGAAAACCATCGGGACTGGTTGACCCCACTCTTTTCTGCACCTGCAAGTGACCAAGTGTGAGTACAACATTTTCTATTGCCCATTATCTAAATCAAAGTCAATTTTAATAATTTCTTGTGGTTTCTGAATGGAAAGTGGCTCTTATGGCCACTAGTCTGAACAAAATAGTTGAAGCGTCCAATGCCCAACACAGTATCATGCTCTTCAGACTTCATTTTTTTCATGTTGTCAAGCAAATCCCTTTGGAATTGCACAGAATCTCTCAGCTTAGGCAGATATCCCAGGCAATCCCACGTGGCCATTCACTGAAGCCAAGAGAATTATTGCAGGGATGGATTTGGCAGTACAGCAGTTTGAACTGAGTTCCCTTAAGCAAGAAATCAGCACAAATGTAGAAAACTGGCTGTGTTTGAAGGTTCTGTTTTGCAGCCATCTGTGCAGGCTTTTATTGTTAAACAAGAGTAAAACAAATTCTGGACTAAATGATACTCATTTATATATGTATTTAGGTAAATTAAAAAAATACACATAATTAGGAAAGCTGAAAATAACTAGAAAAACCTGTTTTGAATTATTAGAAACCCCAGAAAACACTGTTGGAGTAAAACACTAAACATCCAGCTTAAGATATGTTGACACTGCAAATTAACATCAGAATCCCAAAATAATTTCTTAAGCTAAAAGATACAGTCAGCTGAAGGCAGTTTACTGTGTGCTGATTTCTCAGACAAAACATGAGAGCTTAAATGCTGCCTCCTGTGTAATGGTACATAAAATCTTGTATCATTTTTACAGAAATAGTAATGTACTTGATTACTGTTTGCTAAATCAGTGAGTAACTACATGGTGAAACATATTGTTACCAAAACCCACTGAGGTCAAGAACTGAGTAAATTCTAAAAATGTATATGAATAACAAACAACTGGAGCTGTGGTTGTTCACAATAATTCTGGAAGCCTTATTACACACCATGCTTGAAATTGAAGAAAATCTTACTGTTACAGTTTAGAATACAATCTTTTATGGGGAGACACTGTCTCCTGTTACCAGCACTTCCTTCAACGACCTGGTCTTGCCATAGCTGTCGAAATCTGATCTCAAGTCTGATCCAGAATAGTATTTCCTATGTATCAACCTCTGAGCTTCCTGTGACATCCCTGTTGTTTGGGAGCTGAAGAAAGATGGGTGGATGCTGATCTCTGTTACTTTTTTGCCATTTTGCTTTATCAGTAACAACCATTTTAAGGATGAGGCACATAAATAATGACACCAGTTTATAACCCAGAGTAAGCTCCTCTACACCTGGAGTTGTGTACGATCAGCAACTAACATTAGCCAGGTGGGGACTGATGGGCAGTGACTTGCTGCTGTCCAGGCCAGCAGCTCTTGCCTCTCCACTGTCACTGTTACCACAGTAGAAGCCTAGCCAGAGCCACCTTTTACAAGATTTTGGGAGCAAGACAACATAGGAAATGTGACATGGATGGAGTTGAGGAGGATGAGGGAACAGAGCTGTCTTCTTTTTGTGGAGATGAGGAATGCAAGTTAAAATCCGGGGCTTGGACACAGGTACAGAAGTGGCCTAAGAGGGCATGTATGGAAACACGTATTTTCTTCACACCCATGTAGACCAGTCTGGGGACAGAAGTCTGATGCTACCAGTTGCACCAAAGGCTTGCTGTCCTATCCAGTGGATGAAACCTGGGAGTCCCTGCTCTGTATCAGTCTGGTTTCTTGTCATAGAATCTATCACTACAATGGATAACAAACAAGTTAAAGTTTACACTCAGAAAGTTAATCACATGCTGTGACCTATCAACACACCCCAACAATGGAAGAAGTCTCTGAGCCATAAACTCCTGTCATAAAACCTGTGACAGAATTAGTTCAAACTATTAGAGCAATGGGGTACTATAGAAAAAAAATCACCCACCATCTAACAGCCCAGGATGGCCGTTTAAGAGACCAGACAAGATACAGCACATGACTATTGACTGTAGGGCTTTCTATAAAGAAACTGGCCTTTTAACAGCCCCTCTTCCCAGCATAGTAGATATGAACATGCTCTTCTGTGAGTGGGAGTGTTAGCTACAAAAGGTATGGTCTTTATGATCCCAATACAAGGGCAAGATAAACCACAGTTTGTATTTACTTGGGGTGGAAGACAATATACCTTTTACTGCCTATTCCAAGATTTTAAACATGAGCCCACCTTTGCCCATGCCACGTTAGCTAAACAGCCACAATCAGTTATCCTCCCACCTGAAGTAACAATTTTGCAATATACAAACGATACTCTAATTGCAGGACGTGTTGAAGAAATGGTTCAGTAAAGTATGAACACTAATGCTCAGCAATTACAAGAATTAAAGTTTAATTTACCTGACTTGAAACAGCAAGGATCAAGTCAAGAAGTTACATTTTTAGGTTATGATAGATAGGAGGTCAGAAAACTGTTCCAGAATCTATATTAGCAGAGATACAAAGCATTTAAGCACCTTCTGATATAAAGGAGTTACAAAGCTTTATTAGGAACTTCTGGGCTTTGGAGAGCATGCATTCCTGGATTCAGTATTTTATGGGGTTCTCTACGATATGTTAAAGAAAAATGCAATCTGGAATTAGGAACAAAATAATCATGAAACATTAAATGCTTTACATGATGACATTTTACTAACCAATTGATGGGACCCCTAACTCCACACACCCAAGGTTATAAGGGGTATCAGTGGGGATTATGGCAACAAGATGTGCACGATAAAAAAAGGTTACTTATTATGTTTTGCTCTAAATCATGGCAAGGCTCCCAGCTACAGTCCATTTGAGAAAGTGCTGTTAGCTACATATTGAGGGACAGCTAACTACCAAGCCATTAATGCAAGAAAGGGAAATGACGTTTTCAAACAATGGTACAGTACCAGTCAAAAGTACAACTGTTTGCCAGTCTCAGGGAAGGTAAACTACTCATCAAGCAGATTACTATAGGTCCCTTAAAGTGAACACTTGAAGGCTGGAAATACATCCTCACAGGAGTAGAAATTATATAAAGAGAGCCCATGATTATGCTCCAAAATTAATGACAATGAACACACATTTGAACTTCACCAATGTAAACACTAGTGCATGGAACAAGACTCATGCTTAATATAGCATCGCTCTCAAACATTTGTGGCTACAAAATCATACACCAACAGGACACAGAACTAAAAGAAATACAATGAAAAATTTGCTGGGTGGAATTGGTACAGGATCAGGAGTATTGAATTCTTTTGATACTGAAACTCTAGCAAATAAAATATCAATATAGGAAGGAATGAAAGCTGGTGTAACCAGAATGACTGCAAGTTGGCTACAATTGGCTTTACAAACTTCCATGTGAGACTGGCAAGGTACCTGACACTTTTAGCAACACACTAATGTATCACTGTGGTCTCCATTACTAACCACCAAAACCATACCAGAAGAAACCAGCTCTGCTTTACCTTGTATTCTGTTTCAATTAACTAGTATATACCAGGTTAATCAGATCTAGGTAGCCATTGAAAGTAGTCAAAGACAAACCTTAGAACCAACATTCTCTGACTTCATGAAAGACAGTTCAAAGGAAGATGGCTTAAAACTGTTGAGGGCCCTTATTATAAAGCAGCTACAGAGGAGTTAATATTCCAGTTGCTAGGAAATGGACAGATGAGTGCCACTCATAAAAAAATCATTCACTTATGCCAATTTGATGTCATTCATGAAGTCTTTAATAAAAAGATGTGACCATCTATAGTAGCAGAAGATTGTTTGCATCGTAATATACATGACATTTATGAAATTAGTGAACACTACACTTACTGGCTATTGAGCTGAGGATGGACCTGTCCTACCATGCCTCGAGCTCCAGAATGATGCAGTATGAAACACTCCTCTGGTGTGTGCATCTGACAGCATGTCTACAGTAAGGACGTACGAGTATATGGCAATGGTTTGGGATGTGTCTCTGTATCCACCTTCAGTATTAACCACTTTGAAAATGTAAATTTTGGACCTGGCAACATCTGCTGCTATAATATGACATAAATTATCGACCAAATAACCAATCAGATTTACAGGTTCACTTCTTGTTGACTGAACAAAAGACGTCTTATTTCACACCAGCAACATGTGGTCCACAAATGACTTTCTCACACAAAATGCCAGTCACCCAACATCTGTCTGAAATAGGAAAATATTTACATGAAAGACAAGTAAAAATGGTATATGATAATAATGAACTGATTCAATTAGTGAAAGCAGAAACCAGCCCTGCTAACCAGAATTGGTATGGTATCTTTAAAGGTTTGCTATCCAAAGCTACCAACATATTGAAACTAATCTTATCTTATGCTTGTATTGTTAATATTCATTGTATTGATATTTGTTGTTACCTGAAAAATCAAATAGTGCATGATATCAACTCAAGATAAATCACATACTAAACCTGCAAATAACTGTTTTCCCATATTCTCTCCCCCTCACCATGCAAAGCCTAGAGGGCTGGTAATTCATGTGATGAACGTATTAAGCTCACTGTGCAACACCAATAATTGTTGAATGCCAGGCTGAGCCAAAGGGTGGAATGAAAACAACCTACACCCCCCACTAATGGATCAAGGCTCAGAGGAGATGAGCAAAAAATAATTATCTCAAGGAAGACTGTAAAGAGTGACCATCAATTATCCTAAAGCGGAACTTAACACAAACAGGACTGGAGGGTAACCTTTGTTTTAGATACATGGCTATACCAGTAGGTCATCACGCTGTATAAACAGCCTTCCCTGAGATAACTAGCAGAGAATGTCTTCCTGAGCTAGACAGAACAACATAGCAGGGGAGAAGTGTCTATGTGGCTCAGCCAAAAACAGAGTACAGAAACTGAGCAACCATCAACATGCACTTTGGGGACAGCAATGAGCTTGAGCTGGCTTCAACCTGTATATTCCTTCCTGGTGACTGTGGATGCCCAGTATCATGATAGTGAGCATACAGAGACCTGTAACAAAAATTATGTTTTTATTGTGATTCACCTGTATATTGCAATTGCTATTTTATCCTTGTGTTGTGGTTTCAGTATCATTCTTCTAAATCAAAATGCCATGAAACATGGAATATATCAAACAAATACATTTTATATTAAACATACAACCCTCATGTGGTGTATCTAAAAGACCCTGGTCAGAGTACTGGACTCTGACACATACGAAAATATGGTATTACAATCCATCAAGATCAAATGGGGGAGAAAACCCTTCCTATATGTGGGTGACAACTGACAAGGTGAAGACTCTTTGTTCTTACACAAAACCAGTTAAGCTAAGACTTGTAGTGTGGTAGTAAGTAGTATTTCACATCATTGAATTCAGTTAACAATAATCTAAATGGCAGTTTGTGCTCAGTGTCTTTTTGCAGCAAGAGTTATCAGGGTAGATGTGAATATTTGGAAATTGCATTAAATGGAGAAAATATAATGTAGGATATCTTCTGGTACAGGTACAACTCAGTGAAATCAAATGACTTAAGTGTTTAGATTGCAGGTCCTACCAAATTTTCTGGCAACTGGTAAAAATCTGCAAAACTTCATTGAATGCTGGACAATTTGCTTAAGTGTTCCACTGCAATATCTGATGGTGTCACAGCCACTTGGATCAACCACTTTCCTAATTCCTATAACTCAAACTTTTCAAAAGCAAAGTAATAAGGTCTTCCTGAGGAATCCTTTTAATCTAAAAGTAAATTTGCACCAGTTAAAGAGACAATAATGTATAATAATACTTGGTGTGCTAATTATAGCGCTCTTGTGTTCTAGTGAATTTGTTCTTCACTGACCCAAAAGTCATTTATTGAGTTTATCTAACATCAGCACTTATAAAAGCAGAAAATAAAACCAACCAACCAACCAAAAGAGCATCACTTCAGCAATTTTAATAGCTTTGCCAAACTTTAATCACTTGGGCTGAAAATTTCAGTGATGACTGTCTACCTTGGCCTGGACAAACTTCTTTTAAATCTCTTCATAATAATACTCTAATAATAACAGCTACAGAAAAGCCTACATACCTTGTCTTTAGAATAGAGTTTGACTAGTTTGCAGCAAATACAGCATAGTCACACTCCAAACAAGCAGGCTAAAGCAAATTCTGAACTGCTATTCACTATAAACAGCACTATCTAACCCAAATGGTGAATCAGACAATGGTCCCAAAAAAAAAAAAAAAAAAAGCACATGATGATGTTGTTCAAGGCTGTCATATAATGTAAACAACCATCTTCAATGTTTCCCATGTTTTCAATGCAAGAACTTGCAGCTTTAATGCCTTTATTTGTGTTTACACATGCAAACTCTCATGCATACATAAATGCAATAACTATACATATCAAACAGAGACAATGAGTGAAAATAGTGCAAGTTTTAGAAGAAAGAACACATTACCTGAAAAAAAAACCCTCAAACTATCCTCCTAATAAGTAGTTCCATGTTCTGTTATTTGGTAGTACCATTCAGGCTCCATAAGATGGCAGACCTGCATATATTTAACAGATGTTAGTGTAATGACATTGCTGTAAATACATTGCTTTTAAAATGGTTGCTTGAAATGGATGGTGCATGGTTTTAATCAGAATGTTTGAATGTGCTATATTTAGAACTGAAAGAAACTCTGCTTACTACTCCCTATTACCTTTCCCATACTCAGTGATGGCTTTGGACATGGCCTACACAGAGCACACAGAGCTGATTGATTTGGAATTACCTGAACTTGATCAATGTAACTCTTTCTAATAAGTGTGTAATTGGTATTTATTCCCATTGATTCCTTCTAGCAACCTGTGCTCAAAGTAAGCTAATTCTTAGAATGCAATTGCTGTCCTGAACACACTAAAGCTCTTGATTTTATCTTTTAAATAGTCTGCTTTACAAGAGACTATGTGGGACAACAATGATTTATTTGTTATCCCTGAAAATGGTATATTTATTTCCCATTGAATGATGATGTCACTCTAAAAGCTTTATTCAGGATCTCTGATATTAATGTAGTTCTATTACTTGTACAGTCATTATAGTAAAGTAATACAATGAATTTGCTTTGTGACTAATATACAATGTTTAAGGTTGTCCTGGAGAATACTGTGTGATGCCTTTACCAGTGGTTTAAACCCATTTCCTTTCAGTTTGTTAAGACCTCAAGCTGATTTAGACCTATGATTTTCAAACAATTTTTCAAAAACTCTATTACACTTTAAATGACTAAGTAAGAAACAGAATGAGCTTGCAATCTTGCTTTTATGTTTCACTTCAGCAAGCCCTCACTCATAAACCTTTTAATTATAATTACACAGGCATATAATTTTCCCATAAAGATTTCATTGCACTTGTTCCACTTGGCTAGGACTACAAGGAAAAGCGGATAGATTGTTTTTAATATTTTGAAAGAAATCTTTAGAAAAAAGACAGAAGTGTTCATGCCAGCAGGAAAGCAGTTTGTACTCAGTAAGGCTGTGAAAAGGAAATCGTGATAATTTTAAAATAAAAAAAAAAGGTACTATTTCCTTGTAAGCAGACAGAATAAAAGAAACAAATTACCATGGAATTTAACTCAAAATCCTTCCATATCAGGAATGTTATCCTGAAAACCATAGTTAGGAAGAAAACTTTTCACTAGAGTCAAGAAAATGGGCTGTTATGTTCCTATGCAAATTTGCAATGTTTTCATATGTAAACATGCTCTTTAATAATTGCTTAGCAGTGAAACCTCACTTAAAATACTGCTCCCTGACACATTCACAGACTTCTTGCTGATTCACTCTTCAAGAATGGGATTTTGAAAAAGAGCAATGAAAACACTCCAATAACAGAACTAATAAGAATTTAGATAATAATATTACAAGTGCCTGTAACCTACTTTTACATTTAGACAGTTACTGTCTCTAGCTTCACAGATTTGCCAGGAAGCTTTGTTGGTTTGAAATTCTCTTTGTTTTTAAAGCAGTCCTGTAAGCCTCTTAGGCTTTGTTATTTGTTTGCTTCTGGTTTATCTATGCTTATTTCAATTAGAGACATATAAAAACCCCTGCCCAAGCGGTTATGGCATGCCTGCAGCTCCTTATGCAACCGGGCTGCAGCAGGTTGTGGCCAGGCCCAAGAGCCCCAAGACACCCAACAGTGTCCACAAGTCCCAGATGGAGGCAGGCCAACCTCACGTGCCTCTGCTCAGCTCTGCGATTCAGCTCTCATTTAGAGGAAAAAAACTCTTTTCGTTGAAAGATTTTGCAGCGTTTCCGCAAGATATTTAAGAGATCACTCATCACTTATCGTGCATATCCTCCTCCAACTGTCACTCAAACTGTCACTTTGCGCAGCAGTGCAAGAAACGCTCCTCAAACCGACAGCATAAGGGTAGAATAAGCAAATTCATCCTGCCACATTTTGTACCTCTGGCACCCTGTGCTATGGAGAAGGAATGAGAAAAGAGGCTTTGTCTTTCAGCTGCTTTTGATACAGAAACACAGCTCTGAAAAGATACTGACTCAGGAAAAGCTTCTTCCTGCCAGCTCTGGCTCATGAGCCAAGCAATTGTTATTGCTGTCTGCTGCTGCAGCAAGAAGAGGCGGGAAATCGAGCGCTAGGGCTGCTGATCCTGCCAAGAAGGGCCGAAAGCCCTATGGACCTCACAAACCTCTGAGGGCGCGGCCAAGGCCAGGCTCCGGACAGCAGCCGCCGCCATAGCCGCCGCCGGCCACGGCCGTCCCTACAGCAGCCCTCAAGTCCATGCACTCCAGCATCCTCGCTTGACGCATTGCAGGTACAATGCAGCCAATCGGAGGGCTTGACTCTTACCAGCTAACCACTGCAGAGTACCTTTAGCCAATCAGGCGCTCCTTGACAAAGTGCTGCCTCAGATGCCTCAGCTCGGCACCGCTTCCGTCGCCGTTGGAAGCCTCCGTGCCAGCGCGAGGTAACCTTCCGCGAGAGGATATAGGCCCTGCCGCCGGCGAAGCGCACGCGAGCAGATCGCTGTCGCCGCCCGCCCGCCCCAAAAGGCAGGTTCGGCTGCCCGAGCGCTGCTCTCGACGTCTCAGCCGCCGCCTCTCCCTGCTGGCGGAGCCGGCAGAGCGTGGGGTGCTTCGGCTGGTCCGGTTGCGCGGTGGCGGCCTTTTCCCGGGCAGCGAACAGCCGCCCGGCCCGGCCCGGCCCGGCTCGGCTCGCCGCGGCCCCGCTGGCTGCGGAAATGGGGGGAGAGCGGAATAAAGTTCCTCTTGGGACGCTACAGGAGTGTCTGGGAAAGCAACGTGTTTTGTGCTCTGCCGCCCGGGCCCCTGCTGTTAGTTAGGATGTTAATCACCGTCAGCAGCCCGTGCGTGGAAGCCGGGAGCCTGAAGTCACCAGAGCCAAGCCACTCAGGCAAATACTGAAGTGACTCCGGAGAAGCTGCAGAGCAGTCTGTGCCAAGCCGGCAAGTGGTATTTGCTAGAGACACAGCTGAGAGCCCTGCAATGGCTTTCAATTAATTACAAACGTCAGCCACAGCACCTTTCAAGAGCGGTGAGCAAAACCCACACCACTGACCACATAGCACCAGGGAGAAATGCAAGCCCCTTACAAGGGGCAGGTGATAAGGGCTGCTTGATGTCTTAAATTACTTAGGTCTCCTATAGCAAATTGAAGTCGCCAGCATATCAACAATTACTCCTCTATATTATTCCTTCAGGGTGCCTAGTTAAAAGTCCACTCCTCCATACCCATAGGCCAAGCAACAAATACACTTTATAGTGCAGGTTTAGAGGTAGCTCTGTCTTAATGCCAGTGCAACCCTGTGGTGGTGGCCTGGGACAGTGGAGCGAGATCCCTTGCCTTACGGAACATCCACCTGGAACAACCCACATGAGGACCCGGCAAGGGTATCTAAAGAGGTTTGCCCTCTTCAGGATGCTCCCTGGCCCCACTGGCAGCTGAGGGATTGTTGCAAGGATTTTGGGACAGATGAAATCTAGCAGTAACATTTTTTGCAAGAATTAAGCTAGGTGACTACTTTGCACCCATGGATGCATCACAGAACAGAGTTCGATTTTTGGCAGAAGCCTGTGGGCCAGCAGTACACCCCTGAGGAGAGAACAAGATGAGACAAACTAAAGAGAGACGTAGGAGGAGGAGTAGGAAGATTATGTGTAAGTGATTTAACCCCATAATAATAATAATCGTAATAACAAAATAGTCTGAGTCTTTTGCTTTTTGCTAATTTGATGCCAAATATCTTGTTTCAGTTACATTTTTGTTAAGGAGATTGATGCTCTGTAAACACCTAAAATAGAATATGGAGATAGAAACTGAAGCAGAATGGATGCCAAAGTGAAATGATCTGGAGTGCTGAGCACTGCATCAGCCCACACACAGGCCCACCCCAAGGAGAGTGATGCAGAGAAGTCTTAGATGGTGCTCCCTGGCTTGCAAAAATGATGTCAGTATTGGCAGACCTGAAACTAAACTGAAGGCTAACCAAAATAAACTCATTAAATGTACTTCCCTTCTATATAGCATAAAAATCCCATTCTCAGTGCAGTGCACTTTTGTGTTAGCCTTGTGCTCTTTTAACAGTGCTGCTGACAGCTTCACAGCCAGCACCTAACAGTTCACTTACTAAATACAAGTACTTCATTAGCATCTAGCATACTTCTGCTACCACAAAAATAATAACAAATAGCCATACTGTGGGGAAGGTCAATGCTGCTTGCCAGGAAAGGTGTGTACAAAGTGCTAGATGCCTGGGACAGGCCAGATTTTATTTCACAGAAGCTGTCAGCATCAGAGTAAGGCAGGCAGAACAGAGATTTAATTAGATGGCTGATGTGAACTGTACCCTCACAAAATGTTGGGAAGTATAGCAGGCCCCATGGGGCAGCTCTATTTTCCAGGTTTACAAAGAAAGGCAGGTTTTCTTGGTACTGTTTCTGGAATTGCAGCAATGATGTGAGGTGCTTTAGGACGGAGGCACATGCATACTCTGGGGGTCAGACATTTTAAGAGGCTGAACTTCACATGTGCTAGTGCCCCTAAAGGTAAAAACTTAAAGTTCTCAACAAAGAACTGGATCAAACAGAAACCTTAATGGGGATAGGAGAACCTATATTCTGGAGGCATCAGATGTTCCTGTTGTTTTAAAAATTCTTTTAATTGAAAGACTTTAAAAGACAAGCCCTCAGGAGAGGATTTCTTAGGTACTGCTGTGCCAGGTTCCCAGGGGAGATGCATTCTGTTGGCTCTCTGGCAATAGGCTGAGGAGATTGGAACTTTACAGTTTCTGGGAACTGATAGTAGAAACGAGTTTTTTCCCCACAAAACAGCGATCAGACATTGGAGAAGTTACTTCATTATCAGGTGGGTTTATTATTGATGCAGACACAACGTAAAATCGCTCTCCGAAGAAGAAGCGTAATGATTCCATAGCTTTCTTTATGTACTTAAGACAAATGAAGAGTATCACTTGACAATGATTCTGGCTTCCAGCATCTGTAATTTGGAATGTATGTATAATACTTCCCACCTAAGGCCAGCTCCATAGTATGGCGGATTAGCATACTGGATGTATCTTGGATAGCAGCATTTGACATCCACTAACTCAGGTGGGTTTGATCTCGTAGCGTCTTATCCCAAGGAATCTGACAAACTGATAGAAGCTCCTTGTTTCAGGTATATGAGAGGAAGAATAAATCCCTAACTGTTGCAAATTAACATGGATTTATTGACTTCGGGGCATGTTTACAGTTGCTGAAAATCCGTACCAGAAACTATGCTTCTAATTTAAAATTATGATCACCCTTTAACTTTGTATGTGGAGTTGTTGCATTTTTTACCTCTAGATGTAGCATGGAGACTTAAGACAGCTCTAACTGACCCGAAGAAATAGACCTACTACATAGGCCTACTACAAAATTACAATTTGAAGTTTAGTAAGGGAGACTTGGCCATTAGAGGATGTATCTGTGGATTTTTCATACCTGTCTGCCTATGTTATATATATGCTCATATATATGTTAAATTTAGCTAGGACTTTTATTGCAAAATTATGTCCCAGTTTGCCCCAAAGGAATATTTAGATGAAAATGAATTACTCATGGACAAAGAAGAGGTGTAAAGAACAATGCAAATGGCTCATTTAATAATTTCCGTTATGTAAAAAAGGAATCCTGAGCATCTTCAAAGATTTTTTTTTTCTATGTTAAATAGGACAAACTGAAATGAGAAACAGCAGTACTGCAGTTGAATTAACTGATTTCCCACCTCTCTTAAGGACTCGAATTCTGAAGCATATTTGTTTATAATTGTTTATTATACTATTACAAGTTATATATAGGTTCAAATTCTGTAGCTAACAGCAAGAGCCATTCAGCTCTTATCCATTAGTTCTAAGACAAAAAATTTGAACCTATATAATAAAACAATTTTTGGCCCACTCAGTTCTCTAGCATATTCTTAACAAATTGAGTGCAAACTCAAGCCATTCCTAATGAGGTAAATCTAAGAACTGTTTTATTGTTTGTTATATCATTTAAAATTCTAAGGAAGCCCTGTACTGAAATTTGAAACAGAACTTTACCTATCATTGGAATGACTGTCCCCATACATTACTTTTCTGTATTTTTAAATATATTTGTGGTAAAAATAAATTACTCTGACAGATATATTAACATCATCAGGGAATATTGTTCATATACAGGTGAAGAAGCATGACATAGATACACTTGACAATGTTATGTAAAAATATGAAATACTTAACAAACAAACACATACTTAAATATTCTGTCCTCTCCTACATTTGATTCTTGAAAAATGGTGGATACAATTTGGCTTTTATCTGTAAGAACACTACTGATAACAAAACATAAACAATAGAAAAATGGAAGGAATAACTTCTGTTTATATCATGAATCATCCAATGTTTACCTTCCTATGAAAATGGCAGTTACAAAAACTGAGTAGGAAAATCCTTTCACATACTCCAGTGCTTTTACAGAACTTTTCATAGGACTATATAGAAATGGGTTTTTAAGACTGCATGAAAAAGTTTTGTTCTTTTGTTCATTTATTTTACATTTCAAGTGTAAAGAAAATATGTAAAAGCACTCTAGTTTAAAAGAATTATTTTATAATGTGTGATCTGCAAGATGTATGACTGAGTTTATGTATGGGAGCAGGTCTATAATACTCATCTGTGCAAGTCTTTTCAAGACAGAATCTTTAAGGTTCCTAATTCAAATAGCATTAAGTTTAAAACACAAAACTCGTCAAACTATTTGGCCTCAAGGATGACAATATACATAGCCATGTAGATAAGGAATCACTGATTTAATTACAATGTGTTAATAATTTAGTTCTAACCAATAGCTAAATCAGTTTTATATAATCATCCTAAGATTTTACAGGACATCAGACACTCAACATAGGTAGCAACTACTATTATCAATTACATAGAAGGCCTTCTAACACTTAATGGTCAGTGAAAATCCGTAACTGTATGTGATTTTGACACCACCAGTGGGAATGAGGCAAATATAAAAAATTCATAAGCATATAAAAGCTTGGGGAGTTTTGGGCGGTTTTTTAGCTCTCTTGAAAAAGTGACAGTACTCTACGGGAACATGTATGTTCCCATTTAAAAGAGATAAGCAGGTTTAGAAATTTAAATGTTAAGAGCAAAGCAATTTTTATTTTCCTATCTTGCATAAATGTGGTCAAACTCAATTCTGTTCTAGCTTTTTATTTCAATGGAATTCCACCCACTTATTCGCAATCTTAGTGAAGCTCAGAGTATTTTTATAAGGATACTGGCTCTAGATTTTCACAGCTGCCAATGGCATTTAGAAACATAAATTTTGTGGAAAAAAGTCTCCACAAAAAACATTGCCTATATGATCAGCATTTTATAGAGAGGGTAAAAAAACATTTTCTGATATACCAACAGAATTCCAATTGACTTAAAAAGCAGGATAACAAATTCAAACCCAGTTTGGGTACCTCACACATATAACAGGGAATATTATAGCCATGAAAACTAATTATTAATTTGTTCCAGTTGCACAGATGTTGCACACACGTATATACTTGATTTTGGCTTCTTATACTTCTAACTTACTGTTTATCTTACTGTTTATCTGTGCTTATTGCCATAATATCAGCCTCCCAGCTGTGCATTAAATGATGTGACAAACCTGTGTCCATCTGTTCTCACATCCATTCTCCCAGGGCAGATGTCTGTGAAATATTTTAATTTTGGGGTTTTTTTCCCCTAAACTTATTTATGTTTATAATATGAGAAATCAATTGATTTGTGTGGGGCCATGTTCTTCAGTATTTATCTAACAAAGTCAAGGTTGAAAAGCACACCTCTCATTAAGTACTGCAGTTTATTCTTTTTCCGAATTCTTAACATGTGCATTCTTTGGGAGGAATTCTGTAAAGTCTCTGCAGAAACACAGACCAACGCTGTAACCTTACTATCGTATTAAGGCAAAATTGAGAAATGCAATACCTGGTAGAATGGTTGCGAGTCTTCTACTACAACAAATAAATTTGAAAAATAGTATTTTATTAATATTACAGCTTAAACACGGGTCAACAAAAGTATGCTTAGTGCTAGAGAGTAAAATAATGTAGAACAGTAAGTCTATCCAGTCAGAAATTCATCTTCACAGCTATTTCACAGCCCTCTGTTCAAAAAAAAAACCCTCTGTAGCAACGGGATGGCCAAGTTCTATGGTTTTAGTCACAAATAGTGAGTAATTCTATGGCCCAGCCCAGCTCCAACTGAGATCCAGAATACTTTGAATGAGACTACAGAAGATCCTGGGAAATCATTTGACATTGTATGTCATTGGAATGACAGGGACACTTCTTGCCTGCTCACAACTAAATGTAAATTTTAAGAGAAAAAAGAATACTATCAAAATCCAGCTGTACAATTGAATGAAAGCAAATTTACAAAAAGCTGGCAGATGCCCATTTAGATGAGGGTTTTTTTTTCCTACATTAAATAAGCAGCAAAACATTAGTATTCTGTTTTGTTTACATTTATCGCTGCCATATGTCAGATTAGGAAAAAAAAAAATCCCCTTAGTCAGAATGTTATTTTGGAGCTGTGAAATACTTTCAAATACAGAATGATGCAATTTAACAGAAAGTACTGCAGAACCTAACTGTGGCACATTAAGTTATTATCCTGAATTTTTTCCTCAAATAAAGCAAGATAACTATATTCCAAACTACTTAAAAAGTTAACTTTAAAATTCCATTAATATAAATTAAATATTAGCATGAACCATCAAGTGCTAACAAAAGTAGACACAAAAATATTAAGAAAAAAAGAAAAAAGAAATACAAATAAATGCACAGCAATCATTCTACTCAAAGGCCTTGTTAGTCTTTGGTAACAATCCTTGAATGTGACTGAGGGGCTTTTTACTTCACATTTCCAAGTTTCTTCATGTACGTCCAAATGCTGTAGTGCTGATAGTTTGTAAAAGAATCTATCTACATAAATTTTATTTACTTGTCTCATAGCCTCTCCTCAACAGATAAATCTAATCCCTTCACTTTTTAACAAGTGAAGGTTTAGATCAATGGAAGAACATACTACTGCACTTAAAATAACCTTTAAAAAGACACACCTTCCAAACCACCACATTTAAATATCGGTAGGATTATTCTCCTGATAATACCTTTGGCCTTCCAAGTTAGAAACATATTGGCCAAAGACCATGATACTGCATTAGCTAGCTATGAGATAACTATAAAAATTTCTTAGCCTGGTATTTATATAAAATTATGTGTTTCAACAATGAGATCTTCACCTGTGTAAGACCCGCACAATGGAAGGAATGATTTGTACAGGAAGATCATTCTTCACGCATCTCTTGTGAGACTCAGGATGTTCCAAGATTCACTTATCGACGCAAGAGCTCTTGTAGCCCACATCAATCAAACGTTGCGCCATGTTTTCCAGACAGAAATTAAGCTGGAAAAATAGCTTCAAATTGTTGGTTTGGGGAAAAAAAAAAAAAATCAATTTGCATGTTCTACTATAGCAAAAAAAAAAAAAAAAAAAAAAAAAAAAAAAAAAAAAATCAAATGTCAATATTAAATGGATTTAAAAAAAAAACGTATATACAAAATGTGGGGCTGGCGTTTCTGTGTAGGAATTAAACCTCGCTAACAA
>JANIJG010005517.1:0-11178 GCA_024611175.1 Megaceryle torquata
GGGGGGCGTGGGCCCCGGCGGGGGGGGGTGGGGGGGGGGGGGGGCGGGGGGGGGGGGTTGTGGTGGGGGGGGGGGGGGGGGGGGGGGGGGGGGGGGGGTGGGGGGGAATGGGGCGCGGGGCTTTGTCTGCTCGGCGCTGCCCCCCTCCCCATGTCGCCTGTGGGGGGTGGGGGTCGGAGGGGCTTTCGGCTCGGCTGGGCCTGGGGGCGTTGTCCCCCGCTGGGAAGGGGCGCGGTCCCCCCCCCCCGCCCGGGCACATGCAAGTAGCGGTGGTGGCTTTTTTGTGCAGGGGAGGGTGGGGGGCGGTGTCCCCTCTCCCGAGAGCGAGGTTGTTAGATCGGAACAAAAGCTGTGTGCGAAGGACTTGGGGTGGGGGGGAGAGGAGAAAGAGTCTCCCTCTCGTGTGCCCTCCTGTGGGCAGGGCGCCCACTCCGGGTAGCGCCTACACTTCCCAGGCTGCCCCATGCGGGGCTGGCACATGTGCCGGCAGCTGCTTCTGTCCACTTCCCTCCCCCGCCGCTCGCCGGCGGATTAAACCGGCATTGTCGGAGGCGCTGGGACTGAGCTCGCCCTCCTCGGGACCGGCGGCAATGGCATAAGACGCTGGCTTTAATCCCCCCCCCCGTGCTGCCGCCGGCTGGTGGGGCAGAGCCTCGGTCACGCTTGGTTAGCGGGCAGGGCGCGGTGGCTGCCGCTCACTGAGGCTGCGGCAGCGCTTTCGGGGCGGCTCCGGCTTCCGAAGCCTCTCCGCACCGGAGCGAGCGGATTGCGCGACCAGGGATGCGCGGTTGGGCGAGGCGTCGAGCCCCGTGTGCTGGCGGGCTCAGGGCGGGGCGCTGGGGCGGGGCAGCCGCGCCTGCCCCGCCAGCAGGGGAGTGGCCGGCGGCGTCCCCCCGAAAGCCGGCGGCGGGCGGGCGAGGCCGGCGAGGCGCGGCGCGCTCCATCCATTGCCTTTTATGGTCATAATGCGAGAGGGCGCAGGGACTTCCTTTGTCCCAAATCCGTGCAAGCGCCGAAACGGGGAAGGCGTCGCCCCCTCTAGCGGGCGGCGGGCGAAGCGGTGCCGAGGCGGCAGGAAGGAAATGGGTGGGGGAAGGCTTTGGAGGCATCATCGCCTTCCCTTCCCTGCCTGCTGCCTCGGGGATGGGGCTTGGTGGCCGGTGTGTGACCGGTGGTGCTTATGTCTCCCTTCTCTCTTCTGCAGCCAGCCATGGATGATGATATTGCCGCGCTTGTTGTTGACAATGGTTCCGGTATGTGCAAGGCCGGATTTGCTGGGGATGATGCTCCCCGTGCTGTCTTCCCATCCATCGTGGGTCGCCCCAGACATCAGGTAGGTGGTTGGGGTGCCTGTTATTGGACAAAAGACAGGAGCTTTTGGTGGAAGCGCCTCACCTAGAGGCATTGAACTTTATTTGGGTTTGCAACCCGAAAGGCTTCTGTACTGCAACCCAGCTGGTGGGGCATGCAGCCTCCTGCTGAGCAGTTGGCTGAAGGCCTTTCTTGAGGCAGTGGGGATAGTAATTGGAGATGCTACTTTTGGGGGTGGGGAAAGGCATGTTATCTGTCCTCTGAAGTTTGCTTTTCACCTCTACTTACTGCTTATTCTTTGTTGCACAGGGTGTGATGGTTGGTATGGGCCAGAAAGACAGCTATGTTGGGGATGAAGCCCAGAGCAAAAGAGGTATCCTGACCCTGAAGTACCCCATTGAACACGGTATTGTCACCAACTGGGATGACATGGAGAAGATCTGGCACCACACTTTCTACAATGAGCTGAGAGTAGCCCCTGAGGAGCACCCTGTGCTGCTCACAGAGGCTCCCCTGAACCCCAAAGCCAACAGAGAGAAGATGACACAGGTGTGTAAAACAGTGGAGCTCAGCTCCAGCAGATGCTGCTGCAGGCCAGCTCTCCTCTTCCATGTTGTCCTCTCCTCCTTCACCACTATTCTCCCTTTTTGCCATCTTTACAGGGTTTTCCTTTCCTGACCTGAGTCTCCTCTTTGCTGGACCTTGACAGGTTTTGTTTGCTCTTCTAAGCTGGCTTTCTCTGAGACTGACCCAGCAACTTGTTTTAACTGCTGTTTCTGACTAGACACACTAATCCATTTACCAGCCTTGAGTGACTGTACTGTAGTTACTTGGCATTTGTTTTGTTCCTTGCTGTGACGTGGATGGGGCTGTGGTGGTGGTGGTGTCCCTGCTCAGGCTCTGACCTGGCAGGTGTGGGTGGAGACCAGGCAAGATAAGCATGGACTTGGAGGGGGAGTAGAGAGCAGTTTATCTAGGGACAAAAGTAAAGCCATCTGCATGGACTTGCAGGCATGTGGTGAGAACCTTGTTTTTGCTGTTGACTTGATTTTTTTTTTTAATTTTTATTTCCCCTCCCTAGATTATGTTTGAGACCTTCAACACCCCAGCCATGTATGTAGCCATCCAGGCTGTGTTGTCCCTGTATGCCTCTGGTCGTACCACTGGTATTGTGATGGACTCTGGTGATGGTGTTACCCACACTGTGCCCATCTACGAAGGTTATGCCCTCCCCCACGCCATCCTCCGTCTGGATCTGGCTGGCCGTGACCTGACGGACTACCTCATGAAGATCCTGACAGAGAGGGGCTACAGCTTCACCACCACAGCTGAGAGAGAAATTGTGCGTGACATCAAGGAGAAGCTGTGCTATGTTGCCCTGGATTTTGAGCAGGAGATGGCCACAGCTGCCTCTAGCTCTTCCCTGGAGAAGAGCTATGAACTCCCTGATGGCCAGGTCATCACCATTGGCAATGAGAGGTTCAGGTGCCCTGAGGCCCTCTTCCAGCCATCTTTCTTGGGTAAGTCCAACTCTAGGATACTTCGTTGCTCCATCATGTTCCTTTCTATAAAGGTTGTCCTGGAGACCATGGCAGCCAGTTCCCATATTCTTGCTGGTCCACAGCAAAGTGTGTGCTGTCCACCAGTTAGCCTCGCTTTCCACACAGCTTAACGCTGTTCGGTGGAGGAACTTGGGACAGTACAACAGGAGGTTGATCCCATCAGAGCTGTGATTTCATAGCGCTTTCCCATTTGGAGGGGTTGATGGTCTCTTGGTGTTAGCTATACTAGTTCCTTAGGCTTCCTTGGTTGTGTGTGGGCCCTTGCTAACTTGAGACTGCTTCTTCCACACAGGTATGGAGTCCTGTGGTATCCATGAAACTACCTTCAACTCCATCATGAAGTGCGATGTGGATATCCGTAAGGACCTGTATGCCAACACAGTACTGTCTGGTGGTACCACAATGTACCCCGGCATTGCTGACAGGATGCAGAAGGAGATCACAGCCCTGGCACCCAGCACAATGAAAATCAAGGTAGGATGGAGACAGGGTAACATCTCTGCCCCCCCTGTTCCTGGTGCAATGCAGAGTGGGTGGGGAGGGTGTGAGCTGAACTCCTGCTAGGAAAGACAGAAATGGTACTCGTGGCTCTGTGCAGCCTTAATGGACAAGCCCTGGACGAGATTGCATCCACCCAACTGGGTGAATAATGGGATTAGTGCTAACAGTGGTGGCAAAGCAGGGAGAGGTGGGTGTGTGAGGTGGTGTCTTAAGCCTGTTTGGACTTGATGGTATCTTGGCCAAGGCTAGATAAGGGAATTGGGCAGCTTAAGGCTCAGAGGGCTGTGTGTGGGCAGGAAGCATGGTGTGACACTGTGCATCTGACCGTGCTTCCTCCTCTTCCCTGCAGATCATCGCCCCACCTGAGCGCAAGTACTCTGTCTGGATCGGGGGCTCCATCCTGGCCTCCCTGTCCACCTTCCAGCAGATGTGGATCAGCAAGCAGGAGTACGATGAATCCGGACCCTCCATTGTCCACCGCAAATGCTTCTAAACCGGACTGTTACCAACACCCACACCCTTGTGATGAAATGAAACCCATAAATGCGCATAAAACAAGACGAGATTGGCATGGCTTTAGTTGTTTTTTTTTTGGCGCTTGACTCAGGATTAAAAAACTGGAACGGTGAAGGTGTCAACAGTCTTAAAATGAAACATGTCGGAGCGAACGCCCCCAAAGTTCTACAATGCATCTGAGGACTTTGATTGTACATTTGTTTCTTTTTTTAATAGTCATTCCAAATATTGTTCTAATGCATTGTTACAGGAAGTTACTCGCCTCTGTGAAGGCAGCAGCCCAGCTCGGAGGGAGCCGATGCCAGTTACTGGTGTTAGGTTATACTTGCTTGTCTGTAAATTATGTAACCCAACAAGTGTCTTTTTGTATCTTTCCGCCTTAAAAACAAAACACACTTGATCCTTTTTTCTCTTGGATTTGTCAAGCGAGCAGGCTGTGTTCCCCAGTGGTAGATGTGAATGAAGGCTTTACAGTCCCCCGCAGGGTCTAGGAGAAGCGGTGCCAGTATGTGGGGGAGGGAGGGGCTACCTGTACACTGACTTAAGACCAGTTCAAATAAAAATGCACACCATAGAGGCTTGACTGGTGTTGATTGTTCATTTTCTTTCTTCTTTGCTGCTTCTTGACAGTTACTCTGGGCTCTGATCTGGCCTTAGCAGGCTCTACAGTTTGGCTATCTGACTGAGGGTGGATGCTTTGCTGCTGGGGGCTGTCAGGTGTCCAAGCCAGATGGCTGGTGGTGATACAGCAGGGGAAAGAGCTAAGCCTGCCAGACCTGCAGGTCTCCAGGACTGACTGCTCTGGGCTGGAGCTCTCTAGATATTAGCAGTGTGTGGAGGAGCTGGGCTTACTGGGGGTCCAACTGCACCTCCTGAGATATGTCTCCTTAGCAGTCCAGTATGACTAGTGTTGGCCTAATGAAAGCCAAGTATGGTACCATAACCACCATGCTAAAGCTCTTTTAGGGGTAGCCTGAGCTCTGTGGGGCAATGTCCCCCCTTCTCCCTGTGCTGGCGGAGCTGTTGGTTCCTGCAGGGGAAAGGCCTGGGTTCAGGCTGGGAGACTCATTCTCTGGCAGGCTGACTGCTGGGTGGAGCAGCTTCCAGGTGAAAGTAAGAGAAAGTCTCCTGTGAAGTGGAAAAAAAATTGAGAGCGCAGGGCCACGGGGCTGTTAGCCAGGGCTAGGCAGGGGTGGGGCTGGGAAAAGGGTGTGGGTAGGGAAGAAGCTCTTGCATGGTGAGTGACACCTACAGCTCCGGGACTTGCTGTGGGCAGAGCGGGTACCTACCTCTAGCCCAGCCTCTGCTAGGAAGGAGGTTTCCATGACTTCTTGGCTCTGTCCCCATTCTCCAGCTTTGTGTAAAGGATCAGCCCCACCAGGGATCCTCACAAAGCTGTGCTGGGAGCTGAGACTGTACTGGGCACAGCAAAACCTGCAAGCCCCAGGAGCTGGAGCTGCTGCTGTAGAAAGATGAGAGAGGACCAAAGCTGCCAGGTCAGGGACCAGGAAAGAGACAAGCCAGGTGACACTGTTGCCAACTGGGGCAGAGCAGACCAGACCTCAGAGTCTCAGGCTTCCCGAGGCTCCTCTGACCTGCCTGTCTTTGAAGAGCTAATGGCTGTGATTGTGTCACACCCCCCAGCAGATGAAAGGCAGGCAACAGGCTCTCTTGGCTCTTTAATCCTCTGCTTGGCCTGATCCTGCTCTGGCATCGTGCTGTGTTCAGGGTGGACCTGCCAGTTTCTGCCCTTCATCTCCCCAGTCTCCCTCCTGGGTGCAGCAGGAGCCTGGCAGGGGTGTAGGTGCAGACACTGGGCTAGGCAGATGAGTTACTGGAAGCACCAGTTTGCAACGGAGGGGGAGGGGGGTGTCTGTGAAACGGGTTGGAGCAAGGCCCAAACTGGGCTTATAACCTGAGGTCCTAGAGCAATAGGGTGAGGGGTTGGCAGTGGCTGTTCCTGAGGGAGGGAGCTGGTGGGAGTGGGGCAGGAAAAAGGCCAGGAGGCAAGAAGAGATGATAGCAACAGCAAAAGGGGGCATCTTTCTTCAGCCCTATCCTAAGTGCTCGCCAGTCACTGTCAAAAAATGTGTTGAGACCCAAGAACCAGAAGAGATGATGGTGGCAGTGAAGGAGGAACCAGAGAGCAGCTCAGGCAGGCAGAGGTGCGGGCACAGCAAGAGGGCGAGCGATGGGCCAGTGCTGAGCTGCCGAGTGCCAGGGAGCTGGGCTGATTTTCATGCTCCAGAGCGCAGCAGGTGGGACTCGGGTAACCCTTTGCAGGGTGGAGGGTTTTTTTTCCCTCCTTTCTTCCTATTTCACTCACTGTTCCAGGCAAAGAGCCCCCCTTAAAACAAGGCTGAGCCTTTCCCAGCTCTTCCCGACACCTCTCCGGTGTGAGGCTGCAGCATGCACGGCAACTCTGCTGGCTGCTCCAGCAAGGCTCAGTTTATTCCTCCTCTGGGCCATTACATGCTGGAGAAAAGAATGCGGTGCCGGGTAGGGAAGCCTGAGAGCATTACTCACTGCTCCCGACTCAGTGAGCAGGGGGGAGCTGGGGGTGCTTTCCTCTGAGGAAAGCCAGGTGCTGGAAGAGGTTTGGTTTTTTTTCATCAGGGTTTCTCAGTCACTGTGGTTTGGTGGGCTCAGTTTGCCCCTTGCTGTTTCACAGAGGTGGGGAAAGGCCAAGGGGCCTGTCACGGGAAGGCGGTAGAGGAGTTGGTTTAGCTGTGCCCTGGCTCTTGATGCCACCAGCCAAGGGCAAGACTCAAAGGAGATGTGCAGGGAATCATCTGTTCCCTGGCTACCTCCTCCTCTCCGACACACAAATAACCAGGGCTTGTGGGGACACTGGGAGGTTCAAACCAGCCATCCATGTGGCCAGGCTGAGCGTGTCCCCCTGTCTGGCTCCACAGTGGTGATGTACCAGGATTTCTCAGAGACGATGGGACTCAGCTATAGGTCCTTGCGAACCACCCAGCCCTTTCTCATCTACTCTTCAGCTGCCTGAGGGGAGCTGGCTCAGCTCAAGGGAGCTGAGCAAACCCGTTTTACACCCTTTCTTCCCCCAGAGCTCCCAACTTTCGCTCCTGATGGAGACAGTCACTGGCACTTCACCTGCAATTAGCCAGTGACCTGGAAAGTCACCTCGTTGAGCTTCTTATGGAATCAAGCCACTGCCAGGAATTAGTGATGTCCTTGGCAAAGGAGACAGTTGCGGCTCTTGGGATTTAGCCCTGAAGGGCCTCAGTGTCTCTCGGCCGTGTTGACCAGAAGCGGTCCCTGGCTATGGGGGTCAGGTTCTCCCACTATAGAGCACGTGCAGCTTCAGGAGAGGTGCCAGCCGGCTGCGTGCAAAACTCCCAGGAAATCCCAGAGTACGCAGACAAAACTGGCCACCTTGCAGAAGTCCCCTCTGAGGGTGCAAAGTGTCAGCCTTAGAAAATGGGCTTTCCAAGGGACTGGTTCAGGGATGGGACTGTATCAGCTGAGCTTGGGGCAGGAGCGGTCCAGTTCTTTGCAGCGGGATTGCTGACCTGGAGCCTGCCCTGACTTGCAATATACCCCGTCTGTAATCTACTTTAGCCAGCCTTAGGGTATTAAACCGTATCAAGTACTGAAAAATCACTTCCAGCAGTGGAGTTCACCCAAGCAGACCAAGTGCCCTGGCTGCTACAATCCAGCTGGGCTTTAGGCATGCTGACAAAAAATGACACGTCCAGACTGTTACCAGTCTTAAGAAGCAACAGAGGAGGAATTACTTTCCAGATTAAAAATTAAAAAATCCCCAGGTCATTCAGAGGTTTTGTCTTATATGGAACAAAATATCTTGATACTGACATTAATTTGTTTGTTTGCCCTTCTGGACTGGGACAGGCCTGCCCTCTCCGGGCTGAGAAAACTGTATTAGTCATAAACTGACCAAAGTCTGCCCTGAGCTGGCCCAGCCCTGAATGAACCCATCATCACAGGCTGTTCCCGAGTGCCCACACTGAGCAGAGTGACAGGGAGAGTTTCTCCTGTCACAGGCCACCTCCCTCCCAGCGAACATCAAGAGAAACGCCAGAGTTCAGGGTAGCTGATCGTTTCCTTCCTCCTTTCCTGCCCATCTGACATCCTGCTGCTGCCTTGTGTTCAAACTCCGTGTCTTATCTACACTGCCACATTGTTCATGTGTTCGGTGGATCATGAGTCCAAGAGCAGCTCCTCTTACAAACTGCTGTGAGCCTGCTTTCTCCTCAGGAGGTTCTTATCCCCATCTCTGCACCCTGTTCTTATTCAGGGTTGTCAGTTGCTGTCTGGGCCACCTACGCCCCAGGGCTGGAGGGAACCTTTGGCTTGTCCTAGCGCTGGCTGCTCCAGCTCATCTGGCTGTCTGGGCAGGGCTTTTACTCTGCTTGTGGGCCTTGCTGATGAATTTCTTTACCATTTGCATTGGAAATGACAGGCTCCCCCACCCTGGTCTCTGCTTTCCCTGATGACTGCAAAGATGGTAGGTTGGTATTTTCCCCAGGTGTCAAACAAGTCAGTCTTGACTGAAGGGCCTCCGGATTTAATGTCATTACCTTCTATTTAAGTGAAACACATGACAAACAAAGTAGGTACAGATTCTCTTACTCAGGCTCTCCTCCAAGGGCTACAAGAGGTTTTCCTCTTCGACTCCAGAGTCTTCTCATAGGCCTGGAAGCAAAATAGGTGATGAAGACTCGAGGGACTTGCTATTTCTAGGCAAAACCCCCACTCTGCCCCCCTAATCTAATGCATGGCCTTAAATGGCAACAATCAAGCAGGAAGAGAGCAGCATCCTATTCATCTTCCTTTGTGGGTCATCTTTAAAACACATTTTTCTAGGAACAAAATTCCCAAATCAGACATGCAAACTGGAAATTCCAGTGCTCTGGTCCTGTCTGTTCTTGAGATTCGGGATGAGGAGCTGATAGTGGTGGTGCTGAGCCGGCTGCTCCCCGTGGACATCGCTGTGTGCGATGGCCGTGTCACCCCAGCCCGATGACTTGCACATGGCCCTCTGTGCATCAGCAACACAACGGGTCATGCCTCACACCAAAGTTAGAATATTTAGCCTGGTTAGAGCCCAGGGTGATGAATGTTGCGTGCATGACCAGTCAACCTGAATCTGACAGGTTTATATTTAGGTTTTTCCTGGGAGGAAGGGGATGGTATCTGCAGTTCCCTTGTCAGCACCGACCCCTTCAGTGCTCATGGGTGTCCTGTCTCTCACATCCACACCCGATCTGCTTCCAACCCACAGCATGAATCAGGAGAGGATCGTTCCCTCGGATGCTCTCCCGACTTCCAGGCCAACCAAGGCCGCTGACCCAGTGAGCCCCCAGCTGCAGGGCTCCCTCTGCCCCCCGCTCATCCATTGAGTCACTGCTGCGGCCCGCGGCTCCTCAAAGGGTGGATTTACATTTTGGGAGCCGACTAAGGGCTTCATGGGGTGCGGGCCTGGGGTGAGTCAGCTGCCAGGGCTGCTGAGGGCCCGGGGCTGGCAGCTGCCGAGGGTAGAGGAGGCCGAGGGGACGCTCGGCTGCCTCCTGCCGTTCCCGACGCCACAGCACCGGTGGCCTCGGGGCAGAAGCGAGGGAGCCAGGCTGCTGCCGGCCGAACAACTGAAATTTCGCCTCCGCGGAGAGCTGCAGCCTTCAAGAGGAGGCCGCCCTCAGAGACAGCCGCGCTGTCAGGGGGACGGGCCTCCCAACATGCACCCGCCACTCCCATCATGGCGCCGACGCTCTCAAGATGGCGCCCGATAACCTCCAGCCGTGACACGCTCAATATGGCGGCGCGGGGCGGCTAAAGGGGCGGGGGTGTGGAGAGCCGCGGAAGCTGGGTCATGGCAGCGCCGGAAGAGCCGTGCGGCGGCCGGGCCGGCGGGGAGCCAGGCCGGGACGCGGCCGGTTTGAGCGGCGCCCAAGGGAGGCGGCGGCGGCGGGACCGTGCGGCCGCCGCCATGTTCCGCTGTGGAGAGGTGAGCCGGGGGAGGGGGCAGTCTTCTCATTCTCCACTTCCCCCTTAGCCCCGGCCTCTCGGAGGAGCCGTTAACAGGGGCTCGTCCTCCGCTTCCGTCTCCCTGGGCTGGATGGAGCCTGGAGCCCCTTAGGGATGGAGGTGAGGTGAGAAGAGCTGGAGCCGGCCTGGCAGCGGTGAGGGGGCTCAAATGGCGGCGGTGGGGCCGGGAGGAGTCGGCGGCCTCTCTCCCCGCTGGGCTCGGCCCGGCTGCCCGGCGGCGTGAGGAGGCCCCGGGGAGCCGGTTTGTGAGGCGGGCCCGCCGGCGTCTAACGGGGCTGGGTGTGGGCACCGACATCTCCGTTCTCTGGGGGGCGGTTCAGAGGGGCTATGAGGTGGGACCAGCTCCCCCCATCCCTGTGGGGGCTGCCACGGCAGTAGTGCCAGTATGAGCTTTATTAAAGATGGTGCTAAAGTACCAGCCGCCCCCCAAACCCACCCCGTTATGACGATGGGTGGGGTGGGATGTGGGCCACGTTGGGTCCCCCCACCACGCAAGGCTGTGCACACCCTGCCACCTTCCTGTCGAGGCAGCGCTGGTGGGTTTGGGGTGCGATTGCTGGGGTGACTCTCGTCACCCTGGTGTCAAAGGAAGGGAGCGTGGAGTGCAGGAGCCAAGGGGTTCTCGTGTCCCCTTTGGAGCACCGCTGTCAATCGTGTGTGGCTTTGTAAGGTTAAGGTGTAAGGATGTTGCAGAAGAGCTGTGGGTGATCCGATGCTGCACTGCAGTTCTGTTTGTGCGTATCCACCCATCTATCTATATAAATATGGTTATATAACTCTTGGGGTTATTGAAACGGATGGCACTTGGATGAAAGATGTAGAAAGGCTGCTGTGTTGCATTTAGGAAGAGTCAGGGACAGTCACGCTTCCAATTGCAAAGTGGCAAAAATGGGATGAACGTAAACATTTTGTCATCTTGGTGTGAATGAGCCAACAGTGAAAGAGTGAGTGAAGATACCGTGGCTTTGTGTGAAGTTTTGTGCTGCCTCTGTACTGTCTCCTAAGGGAAAGCTTTTGGCTTCTTCAGGCAGATGGAAGCACTTAAAGATTCAAGCATTTCTGTTTTGTCTCACTTTATAAATCTTTATGAGACTTGGGGTGTCTATTTTCTCACAATCTTTGCTGAAGTTTCTGAGCTAGTAGCTTCTCTCTGTGTTGCTTTTTTTTTTTTTCTTTCCCCCCCCCCCCCCCCCCAGGCAACACGGAGGGGGGGGGACGGGGTGGAAATTGATGGACCTAACTCTGAGGGGGTACATAT
>JANIJG010005517.1:11188-66533 GCA_024611175.1 Megaceryle torquata
TTTTTTTTTTCCAAATTTTTGCGTAATTTTTTGGGCTGTTGGCTTTCTTTTTTTTTGTTTTTTTTTTTTTTTTTTCCCCCCCCCCCCCCCCCAGGAGATCGTAAGTGGGGAGAGTGAGGAGGAAAGTAATGGCATCAACTTGATGGAGTTCTCTGATGAGATCCTTTTGCACATCCTCAGCTACGTCCCTTGCACAGACCTTGTCCTGAACGTCAGGAGAACCTGCAGGAAACTGGCAACGCTTTGTCTTGACAAGAGTCTAACCCATACAGTTTTACTTCACAAAGACTATAAGGTGGGAAAAGCAGGTTGCTTCTTCTGTTAGCTATGAAGACAAATCTGACTTCTGAAAAAATGCCAAAAAATAGAACTTTCCAATGTGTCTGCAAATGCTCATAAACTCTGAAATCAAATAAACAACAAACAGTTTTATAAAAGCATTTGTTTTCCAGAATGCTTTGTCAGACCAGCTCTCTGCTCCCTTAGTTATATAAAATACTGTCAGTGAAAATTATCTTCTCTGTGTTTCTGGAAGCTAAAATGAAAGTAATCCTGACTTTCCACTTGTAGCTGTGATTGTGTCAAGTTACCATTTTCTCAACGTACATTTTCTATGCTGTTGAGCAAAAAAAAAATATAAAAAATCTTGTTTGTGTTGCTGCCAGGCTTGCAGTCAGCTGAGCCCAGGAGTTGTGTGTGTGTTAGAACAAACACAAAGCTTGGGAATCAAAGGATGTTCCATTTTATGAGGACTGTGTCACCAAGCGCAGGCAAGGGGAAGCTTCTCTCACTCCTTTCTGAAAGAGGAAGGTGGATGAGGGAGAATGTTTCCATTCTTCTTTCAGTTTGAGTTTCCAGAGGTAGCTAGTTCTGCTGAAAAGGCTCTGCTGTTAGAAACTGGAGGTGCTGCTCCCTTCCAGTAGCAGTTGCTGAGCGGATTTGGCCTCGCAGTCAGTAACGCAGAACTGCACGGACTGAGCAGCTAAAGGAAGAGTAATCTTCAGGGTGTAAAGCACGGGAGACTGAGCCAGCTGCCAGCAGTATAATAATTCTTAGACTGTGCTAAGGTCCCAAAACCTTTGGATGAGCCACCTCACCCAAGAGCTAACCACTGTTATCCCCATCTTCAGATGGGTAACTGAGTCAGTACGTGCCATTGCCGTATATCTCATTGCGTGTGGTTTTGTTTGAGCGCAGGTAAACAAAGACAAAGTGAAGCAACTGATGAGGGATATTGGAAAAGAGATTCATCAGCTGAACATGGCCGGGTGCTATTGGCTGCCCAGCTCCACTATCGATCACGTAACACGATGCAAGAACCTGGTAAAGCTGAACTTGTCTGGATGCCACGTCACCTCTCTGCGCCTGTCGAAGATGCTGTCCACGCTCCAGCACCTGCGCTCCCTGGCGATCGATGTCAATCCAGGTTTTGATGCCAGTCAGCTGAGCAGTGAGTGTAAAGCCACTCTTAGCCGTGTCTCGGAATTGAAGCAAACCCTTTACACGCCGTCATACGGGGTCGTTCCATGCTGCACTAGCCTTGAGAAACTGCTGCTTTATTTTGAGATCCTCGATCGCTCACGAGAAGGCTTTATGCTCTCTGGGCAGCTAATGGTGGGTGAGAGCAACGTGCCCCATTACCAGAACCTCCGCGTCTTCTATGCCAGGCTGGCTCCTGGCTACGTTAATCAGGAGGTGGTGAGGCTGTACTTGGCGGTGCTGAGCGATCGGACGCCTGAGAACCTTCACGCCTTCCTTATTTCTGCCCCTGGTAGCTTTGCAGAGACGGGAGCCACTAAAAACCTGCTGGACTCTATGGCTCGAAATGTACGTCTGGATGCTTTACAATTGCCCAAAGCGTGGATTAATGGCTCTGGGCTACTGCAACACTTGAAGTTCAACAACCCTTTCTACTTCAGCTTTAGCCGATGCACCTTATCTGGTGGTCACCTGATCCAGAGGGTTATTAATGGTGGGAAGGATCTCAAAAGCTTGACCAGTTTGAATCTCAGCGGTTGCATTCACTGTCTGGCTCCGGAGTCCTTGTTTCGAAAAGCAGAAGATGACATTGACAGTAGCATTCTGGAAAGCCTGGTAGTGTCTTGCTGCAACCTGAGGCACCTCAACCTGTCTGCTGCTCACCATCACAGCTCTGAAAGCATAGGGAGTCATTTGTGCCAGCTTCTGTCCAGACTAAAACACCTCCTCTCGCTAGCGCTGCCCGTTTGCTCCATCACAAATGTTGCTGCAGATGTGGAAAAGCCTCCCACGGCGTCTAGTTTGGTGCCCCAAACATTTGGAAGGAAAGTTCGCATTGGGATACAGACATATCCAAGGAACTTCACAGACCAGGCAAATCAGAAGATAGAGTCTTCGGTATTCTGGGCGCTGATGAGAAGCCTCCGATTTTTGGAAACCTTGGAAATAATTGGGTCCAGTTTTTCCTCTGCCATGCCCCGCAACGAGCCAGCAATTCGGAACTCGTTGCCTCCTTGTGTCCGGGCACAAAGCGTGGGGGATTCAGAGGTGGCTGCCATTAGCCAGTTGACTTACTTGCAGAGCCTCACCTTAGCACAAATGCCAAATATTCTCACTGGCTCGGGGCTCGTTAACATTGGATTGCAGTGCCAGCATTTGCGGACTCTTTCCTTGGCCAACCTGGGCATGATGGGGAAAATGGTCTATGTGTCTGCTCTCATGGACATGCTGAAACACTGCAAGTGTCTGAGAGATCTCAGGTGAGGGGCTGCTGCTGAACATCTCCACTGTGCTCGCGGATATCCTGAAATGTAGCGTGTGGTTTGGTGTGGCCGGTGTTGAAACCACTCGAGGGTTTCTGTTCCGGTCAAAAGTAGCTGCAATGGCTTGAAAACTGGGTGTTTTCCTTTCTGACTTGTAGGGAGCAGATGGCATCGTGTGCTGTCCTCAAGGGCTCAGGGTACACCCTATAATGTGTTTTAAGAGCAAAAAGTCTTTACTTTGCAACTGCCTTCTTCTGGTACTTCCTTGGTACTTCAAGGGGCTTGTCAGAAAGATGGGGACAGACTTCTGAGCAGGGCCTGTTGGGACAGGACAAGGGATGATGGTTTTAAAATAAGAGGGAGACTTAGACTGGAGGGAAGGAAGACATTTTTTATGCTGAGGGTGGTGAGAGCCTGGCCCAGGCTGCCCAGAGAGGTGGTGGCTGCCCCATCCCTGGCACCATTGCAGGGGAGGTTGGCTGGGGCTCTGAGCACCCTGCTCTGGTTGCAGATGTCCCTGCTCCCTGCAGGGGGTTGGACCAGATGACCTTGAAAGGTCCCTTCCTGCCCAACCAGTCTATGATTCTATGATTTTTTTTTTCCTGCCTTTGGTTTGTATTAAAATCTTGCCTCTTCATTTTTTTTGGTTTATTATTTTCTTGCTGGTATATTGAAAGCATTCCAAGTTTAGAGTTTGTCCTGTAGATGTTGCTCTCTTGGCCCTTTAGATCCTACCAAGGATCTGATCCTAAAGAGCGCCCAGAGGAGCTTCACAGTAGCCAAAAATGTGGTAATGAAAGCAAAGGGCACAAACTGTGACAGTTTCCTTGCACCAGTCCATATGAACACAAGCGGTATAACTTGAGAAAGATGCTTCTTTAATTTTTTTTTCCCCTAAATCAGCTTCTTTTGGTGAAACTGCTAGACCTGTCAGTTCTGTTTTCATCCTCTGTTCACAAAATGGGTCTAAAATGCCTCTCGGTAGCAACAGCAAGGTCACTCCTGTGATCACAAGGACCATTAGTGTGAGTAAAATTACTGCTCATCAGCTGAGCCTGGTGTTTGTGTGCATGTTCCTGACTCGTTGCAATAGAGAAGGGAGCCAGGGTGGCTAAAACACCTCAGGAGGGTTTAAATTTTCCATCACTTCCCATTTATAAAGGGCAAGGAGGGTGTTGGTCTCTCTTCCAAAGGATGGCACTTGTTGGAAATTCAGTTGGCTTCATGGCTTGGGTCATGTGAACGTATCTTTAACCTTCAGGAGAATAACCAGCTACGGAAGACCTGGGGAAGGAGGGCGGGGTGTGCAGCGTTGCCTCGCTCAGCCTAGGCCCTGCAGTTTGCAAAGGCTTTGAAATGGAGGCCAAGAGCAAAAAAGATGGGAGGCAGCGCAGAGCCTTGAACGAAGGACGAGCGAGGGTGTCTCCCAGTAACAGCCGGCCGGTTTGATGCAAGCTGTCCTTCTTCCCCGAGTAAAGTCTCAGGTTTTATATACGATTTAAGAGGATTTTAATGTTTAGCACTTATTCCTGATAATGTAGTTTCCTTTTCATTTGACTAATGCGCTGCTGCTTCTTCCTCCCCTTTCCCCCCCGCCCCCCCCCTATTTTCCAGGCTGGATTTGAGGGGCTATTCCAAAGCAACATTGCCATCTAGCGAGGGAAAGGCAGTACTGCAAGTATGGCTGTCATCTCGCAGAGCTTAACCTAGAAACCCGCGGCGAGGTTGCAGGAGATTTAGTAATTTTTACCCTAAATTTACCGTGAACCAATAACGCTATTGAACCATTGGAGAGGCTTCTTATTTCCGTAACTTCTAAAGCTATTACCCAAAGCACATGTGGGCTGCTGGGATCCCTTCAGGCGATGCTACCTGACCAGCAGTTGCAGAGTGAGACTCTAGAACAGAATTGATCAATTAACAGGATTAAGTTGCTGAGATACTCCCCATCCCCCAGCTACTACGAAAGCCTACACAGAGATTATCCAGATCAGGTTGGGACCGACAGCTTGCTATCACCTAATGGATTAACCTTCTTGGAGCTCTTGGCCTTGCTGACCCAGTGACTGGGATTCCCAAGTGCTCTGAGGCCCTGTATTAAATCTCAACTAAGCAGATGTACTCTCTGGTGACACTGGGCCCCAGCAGGTTCTGTTTCCTGCAGACTGGGTTTCTGTGAGTCATCCAGCTATGCTGCTGGTTAAAATGTAGACCCCTTGTTGGGCAGGTGTGGCTTCACCGTGTCATTTTGTCCTGCTCTGGGCTGTGACATCAGATTGTGGACAGCCATGACAGAGGATCCCGTCTCTCTTCTCCAGGCCAAGTGTTTAAGATAAAGGTTGGATTGATGATAGGATTGATCCTTCTATAGGAGAGCAGCAGCTTTGGTCCTTTGCCATCCCCTGACTGGGGAGGGTTGGTTGTGGTCACTGTTGGCTCAGAGGTCCATGTTTTTCATGCCTGTTGCTCTCTAGGCAGTAAACTGAAAATGACCAGTTTGATGCACTGGAGCAGTAAGTCCCTAAATCCCCCTCAGCTGCTCAGTGTATGTCAGGTAGCAACAGCCAGGCTGTGCTTGTCACAAGACCAGAAGGGATCTGCTGGTCAGACCTAAGGTTCATCTTACCCAACATGCTTTGTGGAAAACTTGCAAAACCAGGGTTACTTGCTGCAGGTGCTGGAATCTGCAATTTGGGACCTTTTTGAATCACAGTCTCAGAGACTGGTTTTGGTGGGAAGGGACCTTTCAAGCTCATCTCATCCAACTCTCCCCCCCCCCGCAGGGAGCAGGGCCATCTGCAACCAGAGCAGGGTGCTCAGAGCCCCAGCAAACCCCCCCTGCAATGGTGCCAGGGATGGGGCAGCCACCACCTCTCAGGGCAGCCTGGGCCAGGGGCTCACCACCCTCAGCATAAAAAACTTCTTCCTTGTCTCCAGTCTAAATCTGCCAATTTTAGCTTAAACCCATCACCCCTTGTCCTGTCCCAACAGGCCCTGCTCAAAAGATTGTCCCTGTCTTTCTTACAGGCCCCCTTTAAGTACTGGACGTGTCCTTGGCCTTTAGCACCCAGCATTCCAGCGTAGCCAGCGAGTGAGAGCGCTGAGCCGGCAGTGCTGGGTTAGTTGTGTCCCCCCACTGGCGTGGGCAGGTAGAAGGTGATCGCACATCTGAGTGAAACAGGCGGCGGGGGACACTGGTTGCTCCATCTGCCAGCCCCCCGTGAATGTCCTGCCTTCCCTTTTGACTGAAAGCAGCCTGAGCCTGAACTGCCCATTGACTTGGTTTTGTTTATTCCCGCAGACTGGAACAGCCGTATTTCTGTGCGGGCGCCCAGTTCTTCCAGGCACTGAGTCATTGCTCCTCTCTCCAGCGGCTTTGCATCGTCTCCCGGAGTGGGACTCTGCAGTCTGACGCAGTGATGTCATTCATGGCCACCTGCCTTGAGGTCATCATGTGCCACATGTTTATGGGAGAATCTCTTACCGTTTGCAAAAATCTCCAGCAATCTATTGTCCGGAGGTGAGTGTGGGAAGGGGTTGATGTGGGATCTCTGAGGCTGTTGAAGATTTATCTCTGTTTTCTTGCTTGCCAAGGTTTATATGGCTCGGAGCACTTGTTCCAAGAAGCTAATAGGGACTGTGTAACTGCTTGGCACATCAACTGGCCTCTTATTTTAATAAGAGTGAATCAGTGAAATATTTGAAGGTATTATATGAATTTTTGGTTCCGTTCCCACCCGTGTTCTCTGCAGTTCCGTTGGCCGAGTGAAGTTCTGGATGTAAAGCTCTATCGTAAATCAAATGACACTTTTTGTATAAACAAAACATCTGCCGACATTTTAAGTACTGAGAGATTTGACCTTGAAGCTTTCCTCCTTTCCCACAAGTGACTAAGATAATTCTCTGTCCTCTAATCACTTGTAAATGTCACTTACTGATAATCCCCTGGCAGCGCAATTCAAAGCCTTTAAAGGGTTGTTGTGAAGGGTTTTTTCTTGGGGGTGTGTGTGTCTGGGGGGGTGGAGAATCGGTACAAACTGCCTTGGCACGTTTGGCAGTTCTTAAATGCGTTTTGCTCGGCCCCTTGCAGTGTTCTGAGGCTCACGTGGTGGGAAACGTTTGTGTGTGAGCCGTGAACTGCATTTGAAAAGAGAGCTTTTAATTACCCTTGGCATTTTGAAATCTTCTAATAGTGGCAGTCATCTTACAAAATATTTCCCATGCAACAGCCTTTCCATTATTACTTTTTTTTTTTTCCCTCTATAAGGCTCTTTCTCTGCCTTCAGTCTGTTTTCTTTTGTCACCTACTGTTGCTTTGCTCTGTTAAGCTCTAATAAAAATTTCAAATCACACGGCATTATTACTGCATCCTAAAGGGTGCTCCTCCTCCCCCGCAGCCTTTCTCCAGCTTCAAACTGACTTATTACACTTGGCTTCTTTCCGCGGATCAACTCCAGAAGAGCCTGTGACTCTATTAGCTACCTACCAAACCGCACACCAGATTGTTTGTTACTGACTCTAAAAGGCTCCGTGTCCTTCTGGGATAGTGGTTGTTGGAAACCTCGAAGTAAATTCCTTATGATTTGACAAGGATTCTTCAAGTTTTGTTTTTTGCAGGGCTTCGTATCTGTAAAAACATCTCTTGGTTGATTTCGGTTGCGCTTTGGGGATCCTTAGAAAGAACCAAAAATACACAGTTCCCTTTTTTATTTTTTGCCCTCCTCTTGCAGTTGTTGTCGCAGCACTGGCCAAAATTTTGCCGTCCACTTACTGAGCAGAAATATGCTGTTCTGCAGTCTTTTCTCCTGCTCTTTCTCTGTCTCGGATGGATTCTCACTACATTCTGTACCTCTTAATAATTTAAACCCTGGGAACTTTCCAAAGAGCAGCTGATGCCTCGTGGAAATGTTAAAAACTATTTTTATACTTAGCAACAGTTCTGGCTGTCATACTATTTTTCTTCTTTTGTATTTTATTAATAGAGACATTCGTATGAAAACAAGATTTTTTTTTTTAAGTTTTTTGTGGTTTTTTTTGTTTTGTTTTCTCAAAGAGAGCATCTGCTCCCACTGCAAATTCTACACCTGAAGTCATAATCCTCTGTGACATTGTAATTGGTGGCTCTGGAAACGATTTTGATGTCACGTAAGATTATGACTTCAGGAGGAGGATAAGCAGTGGGAGCAGATGCTCTCCTAAGCAACAAAGATCCCGTTCTCATGCAACTGTCTCTAGTAATAAAATGGAAGGAACAAAATACAGAAAATGATGTGTAAGCAAAGCCTGGAGCCTTCCGTGAGCTGTCAGTGAGTCTTGAACCATGTGACTTTTCCAGTGATCCCATTCTCAGTCTTTCACAACCGTTCCTTCCGATGGGGTCGGGAATTGACTTGCTCTTGACTGCATTTTATCTGCTACTCCAAGGGCAAAGAGAGGTGCAGTAAAATCTCTGTGTGATCCAGTTCGTTGCTTAAACCGGTGGATAAGGCTCTTAATTCACACAGCGTGGCATCCTCTAAAATGTGCTGCTGGTGTCTCTTTCATTCAAGTTTTAAATTGGAAAAGCCCTTTGGGCTGCAAGTTTGAAGTTCTGTATCCTTGTGCCTGAGTGAAATAAGGTGATTTATCCTGTTTTTGTTTGTTTGCTTGGATCGTGTGCAGATGCTGCGCGTGCAAGGAAAACGTGGAGAGTGGGTGGGAAGGAGGAGGTGAGAGGAGGGAAGGCAAAGCTGTGAGCCTTTGTTTGTTCCCTTCCTGGAGCTGGTAGAACTGATCTGTACTCCTCGGGTTCCAGTGAGGGCTAGGGTTCCTGTCTGAGGCCGACGGAGATGGTCTTGTTTGGGCAGAGGGCAGCCAAGTGATTGCTGGTTTTGGACAGGGAGATAGGGACAAAGTGACTCCCAATCTCCCAAGACATCTAAAAAGAGAAGAAATGCGAGTGGGAACTGGAAAGGCCTAGGGCTGGGCATGCACCAGTGCTTTGCTGCAGGTGGTGGAGCTGGGAGGGCTTGAAAATGCGATCCAGTGCAGCACGATCCTGTTTCAGACGTGGATGCACAGGAGGGTTCAGATCACGGGAGAGGGTGGGACCAATCTGGGGAGAACAGACTGGTTTCAGCTGCGAAGTTGTACTGGAAGATGGTGTATGTGCAGGGTGTGGTGATGGGAGCCTGGGTAATACACCTCCTGCGTCACACCGATGGCTTAAAGCCTGAACTGCTTCACAAAACTCTTCCCCTTGACTGTAAACTAAGGCTAGTATTATGTATTTTGGCTCTACTGGCCCGAAAAGAGAGTCGTTCCCGTGTCTGTTAGCCTCGTGACAGCTCTAAACCAGGCCCTGTGGTGTCCAGTTTTCTTGTGGGCACTTTTCTGGTCGAAGTTTGCTGCTATTTGAGACAGATTAGTTTGCGTATTTAAATCCTTAATAGCCTCTGATTCAGTTCTGCCTCTTCTGCTCGCTGGGTTTCCTTGCAAAACAGCCCTCATCTGGAGCCCTCATCAGCAAACAAGAGGCTTGCAAGGGCAAGGTCTCCTCTGAGCTGTAGAGAAGACTGTTTCCCTCTGGGCAGATAAATCATTGCAGTGTTTTTCTTTCTTCTTTTCTCTGTGAACGGGAGGGGTAATCTCCTTTATGGTTCAGGGAGATACTCTGTGCACATAAGAAGGGCCTGGTGGTTAGAGTGGGAGATGTGGCTCTAGTGATCCATATCCACTCCCCTGATCTTCCTCTGATTTCACATGTGACAGCAGTCTAGTCTCAGTTTCTCTGGAAAATGACTTTTTTTTATGTCTTTTTTTTTTTTCTCCTTATCACATGGTGCTCAGCTGCTGCCATACCTCAGATAGTAACGGATCTAATGAACACAATGTTTTCCCTTTTCTGCTTGGACTCGAACTTTACCAAAGTGCTTCGCTCCAAGCACTTGTTGGTTTTGTTGAAATAACTCTTCTGTTAAAACCGCCGCAGCGGTAATTCCGGAAACGCCAAAATACCACTATTCATAGAGACAGTTGTTGGTTCGAGCGTGACCTGTTGCTGTGCAGAGAGACTTCTTTGCAGAAAAGGGAGATTTTCCTTCTCCCTTTTGGGATGAGTTGCTGTGCTGGGATCCTTTCTAAAAGCTTACGAAGAACCATGTGTCCAAGCCCGGATCGGGCTTACTGGAGCAGCTTTACGCAAGGGTTTCCACACGGTTGTTTTGTGAAATAGGCAGTAGATGGAGCTGTGACCCATGGAAGGTGTCCCACTGCTTACTGATGTGTTGCATGCTAAATAATCATATTTATACGCCTGTTTTTCTCTGCCCCAGAAATCTTGCAGGCAAGGAATGTGGATGGCTCCGGGACTGCACAGCTCCATGGCGCGGTTAGCGGGCACTTCACCAATGCGCAGGAGAAGTTGCATTCCTAGAGCAGCTTACCAGCAGAAAATAGACTGGAAGAGGGGATGGGAAATGCTTTGGCAAATATCTCCTTGGCCTCAAGGACGGATTTTAATTTCTAGTGTGTTCCTTTAGTATTCTGTCGGTTTTAGCTTAAGTGTTTAGAAGGCTCCTACCATTGTAAGGATTCCAAGGACTTTTCACTGGCTTGTGTTGCCTGGTGTTGTAAAGTCCTTGAAAAAACACCTTGGAAAAGATTATGAAAGCAACAGTAAATACAAAAAGCCCTCAAAGAAAACCAAAAAAATCTCAAAGAGCAGGGTCTCTTTAGGGATTCTTCATACCTTGGGGGAAAGTGCCCAGGCATGGAGGTGAGCTGTGATTCATAGAGATGCAATCCCAGTTAAACCAGGGTAGTCAGGAAGCAAAAGATCATGGTGTAGCTGCAGGGAGGTGGGTGAGTAACTGGGCTCAGCTGCTCGTGTCCCCCAAAAGCACTGTCATCATCTCCTGGGGTCTGACAGCTGCTGGGAGATGCTGCAGGGGCTGGCTGGGGTCCTGGTGCAGCAGCCCCGGAGAGCTGTGACGTTGGAGCAGGCGGTTGGCAGTCCTAGCTCGAGCTCTCTGCCCCTGTTCCTGTAGCCATGCTGGCCATTTGTCTCCAGCAAATGGCTTTGTAAAGTGGCTATGTGACTTGAGTGATTCTGAGTGTTAACCAGTACTGAAAAGTGCAGAGGATTTTACTGGTTTTAGGACAATCTGCCTGTTTGGGGGAATTGAAGACCCAGAGAAAGAGAAACATTAACTTAACCTTCCTTCCTTCTGCCTTTGTCAGGTGTGAGCACCGCTTAGTTTGAAATGACTTTCACACCAGGACTCCCACCACTTTCCAGGAACAGCTTTTTCAGTCTGAATTAGATCCTAGTAGTCAAGCTTCTGTAGCAATACTGACATTTTCCCCGCTTGTTTTTATCCTTTTTAAAGTTGAAATTTGGCTCTATCTTACCTTGTCTCAAACTGCTGATTCCAGTGGCTCTGTGTGGCTGTGAGAGCCGTGATGCTCGCTGAAGGGATGAAGCACCCTCCTGGGATTTACTTGCAGAAATAGGGCTTCCAGGTGGGAGCAGGGGGGTGAAACTGAGGATTTGGAAAAGTGCTGAATGAGCCAGTTGCCTCTCCTGGCATTTAGCACAGGACTGACCTATCACAAATGAATCTCTACTCACCTTGGAGCTAAGTGTTCCCCCCTCCCTTGTTTCTGTTGCCCTGGATATATATCCCTGCAGCATTCCTCTTGGCTGGCTTCTCACTGTGGGCTCGGCCTCAGAAAAGCCCTTTTTGGGTAACTCTCTTCACTGCTAGCTGGGGTTGGAGGGGGGCCGTTGGGGCGGGGAGCAAGTACAAGATCATCTTTGAATTCATCAGAGTCCTCCAGCGTCCCACCCGACTGCTGCAGTTGTAGTGACGCTGCAAAAAGCTGGTATTACCATCTAGGGCTTAGTTGAGATTTTCAAGCTGGTTTTGCATTATTTCGCTACCTTCTCTTCCTTCTGACCTTGCTAAAGTCCCCCTCGGTGAACTGTTGGATCCCAGAGCCAGCACAGGAGCTGCCAACCCCCCTCCGCTAGCCTAAGCATGTTGTGGGCTCAGGCCCCGCGTCTGATTGCAGAAGACTTAATGTATCGCTCGGCCGGTGTAGTGAATCATTAGCATCCTGTTCCAGCTTTCATTGTCTGTTTCATTTCCTGCTCTTGGAAACCCCTGAATCATTCTGTCACAGACTGAATAACAAACTGCATCCTTGTCAGCTTGCCTTACCCAAAAATTCCTTGGCGGGCTTGGCAAAGGGCGACTTTGCTTGAGGTGTGGCCTGGACACCTTTGCTTCTACCAGGGATGTTGTTTATGGGGGGGTTCAAATACTTCACAAGCCAGCACGGCTTCTGGGACCATCCCCAATTTTGGCACGTGAATGTATCTTCTTTTGGGGGTACTAACATACCTTCTTCTTAACTGCATTCCTGTGGTTGACCCAAATGGCTTGTTCTAACTGCTGGCTCATGTGTTTTGAAGGGAATTCAGTCCCAGAACCTTCTTCGGTGGGTAGATTGGTTTGTGCATGAAATAGGTTTCAAGGAGAGTCCTCCTCTCTCTCGCAGCTGAGAAATAATATTGGAATAGTACTGTCGTGCTTTCTCTTCATGAGGGTGTAAAAGGCTGAACGGAAGCATTAACTGCAGCTTTAAAGCATTTCCATAGTAAAATAAATCTAATTGAGCAGTTATTGCAGTAGCTTTTTAATTTGTGGAAGAGATTAGGAAATAACTTTCAGCTTGCTCTGGCAGAGCACTCCCCTAGGACGTGTCCTGGGCGCTCTGGCATCGCTCTGTGGGTTCTTATTCCCTCCCCCTCTAATTGTCCAGTCACATTTGACTGATGCAGAGTTCAGCTGGCAAAACAATGTAAGAACCTCCATCTGCAAGTGTGTTTGATAGAAACCTCAGTTCACGGGAGAAGTAGCGGAGTGTCATTCATGCCTTGCAGAGAAACCACAGCAGAGAGATGTAATTTGCCTCTACTCGGGATGAGCCTGACGTGTATTGCTCCTTCCCCAGGACACCACACAGTGGCAGAGGATGCTGTGCTGGAGATAATGGGAGAGTTGGCAGTGTTGTGTGTGAAGGGCTTCCAGAGTCTCATCTACACCCCTTGGAGGTTGTAGTGCTGAGACTAGAGGTAAGGGGAAATCACAGGTCTTGGGAGAATGCCTGTGTAGACGTGAGAGGATGGAAGACACGCCGAAAGGAAAGTGTTTTATGAAGGAAATATCTCACTGTGGGGAGTTAAGAGCAACCTGAGGAATAAGTGGCTTTCCCAGGAACTTCTGAAGACCATTTCCGAGGTTAGGAAATGAAATCTGCTCTGGCAGGGTTGGGAGTGAGAATAGCACTGAGGAATGGGTCTGCTTTTAGAGTCAGTGTGTGGAGGCTTCGGACCCCTCCTGAGCAGCTTCTGGGGGATAAGTGAGGGGCAAGGGTCCGCCCTGCTCACAGAGGAGGGGGTCTGGGGGAATCCCAGTCTTTGGTATGGCTGGAAGATGCTCTGCAGAAGCTTCATTTTATGCTGTTGGCAGTCACTGTGAGCAAGGGGAGCTTTTGCAATTCCCTGGTACTGTCAGGGCACAGCCAGTGGAACAAATTTTAAGTGCATGTCCGGCCTTCCCTGAAAAGACAAGAAAAGTGTCTGTATGTGTGTCGGGTCGTGTTGCTCCAGCGTGTCCTGGCACTTCCTCCATTCCACTGTGCTGTGCTTCAGGGATGGGAGTTTCCAGCCTGGCTCCTCAGGTCTGCTGGCTGAAGCTTGCAGAAGGACAGATGCCACATTTGAACTTCCAGATGTAAGCAGACTGACTCTGTGCCCGGCGTGGGACCAACAGGGGTTTTGTGCGTGCGGGTGGAAGAGCTGCATACATGGCAAAAAGTGAGTTGGTCTGAATTCTCTCCTCCTGGGAAACTTGTGCCTCTCCAGCAGCAGCTCACCAAGGCTGTGGGGGAAGTCTAAGTGGAGCAGGGAGAAGGTGTGCGACTGCAGCAGAGATTGGTTTGCCTTTGTGAGAGTCCTGCAAAACAGACTCCTCATCTGCTCTGTCCCCACTGTGCTCCATTCCCCCAGATCAAGCTTTTCCTGCTTTCCTTCCTTTCCTTCTCTAGAACCTCTTTTCCAAAAGCTTATTTCTGTTTGTGGAGTTCAAAAATCTTTGATCCACTCCTGATACCCCGTATTTCCTCGGTTTGTCTGGTGTGTGCTGCTTTTGCTCCAGCACTTAATTACACCACCTTGTGTGCCCTTATTCCTGCTTGCCAGCATCTCTGAAGTGGGATGTGCTGAAAGGTCTGAATTTGGCACAGGGCCTTCCTTAGGTTTCTCTGAAACCTCGAGGGCAAATACACCCTTCTGTCCCAAATCCCACCTTGTCCTTGCCTTACCAGTAAGGGACAGTAAGTCTGAGCAGCACCTAAAGCAGGGGAGCTGTTGTCTTTTGGAGTCTGTGGTGGAGGGAGTTGCAGAAGGGCCATAATCCATCATTACAGGCTGGCTGGTGAGATTCTCTGGTGGCTTTGGGCTGCCCTTCAGCTCTATCTGCAGGTGGAGTCCTGGGGACTTAACGGCCTCTCTCGAAGTATGTCTGCAAACACCCACTGGGAGTGTTTGCCAGGAGATAACTGCATTCCAGGGAGTGCCTCTTTTGTCTTGCTAAAATCGAGGAAATCTGATCAAAGTGCAGCCTGGCTTTACACTTTTTCTCTTTCTTTTTGACTTTGTCCCTGACCTACATATTGGATCCTGCAACGCTGGTTGGAAGTAATTGAGACTGTAGTGCTGGGCTATTTACCAAGCTGTTCACTTGAAAATAACCTTACTGTGTCCGGTCCACACCTGTTCTGGGATAATTTTGGAGGCAAGTAACAAAGCACCATTAACCCTTTCAGCCACGTGCAACCTGTTCCAAGATCTAACTGTAGCGTGAGGTTATCCCTCTGCTGATACCAGGAGGAATTTGTGCCCCAGGATGCGCTCTGCTCTTCATTCCCCAGCTCCACGGGTGATTCCAGCCAGCGGCTGAAGCCAGGCCTGCTGTGTGTCCACATCCAAACGGGGACACTTCAGAGACCTCCTCGTAAAAGTTTCTGCTGGGTGGTTGTTGGTTTGGTGTTGAGTCTGCTGGACCAGAGGCTACGCTGGGAAATGTGTGTGTGTGTGTGGGGGGGGTATTTTCTTTGTTATCCCAGTGGTTGTTTTTGATTAAAGGATCTGTTTTGAAGGGGCTGCTGCTAGTTAGTTGCCTAGAAAACTTGCTTTCATTTAATTAATCATGATGAGTTTAGTCTGGAGGTTTTGTAGGAGAGAGCAAGCAAGAATATCCTTGGCTTCTTTCCCTTGAAAAAAACCCAAAACACAACCCAAACAGGGTTTCGTGTCTGAAACTGCAGCTCTTTTGTCTCCCCAGGTTGACATCCTCTTCTGTCCTTCGGGTTTGAATTTTACAAGCCATGTGCTAGCAGAGATAGATCCAGTTTGAAGTCCATCCAGGTGTGGAATGAGGAAAGAACCCTCAAGAAGATTACAGGAACTATTCTGCAACTCATTAACTCAATCTCTTCCCCTTCTTGTTATCTCCTCCCACTCCCCCCCCCACCCCCCCGGTGCCCGAGGCCTTTGGAACTAGTGCTCTAAGTGCTTCTCACTTAATGTAGCCCACCTGGACAGGTGTAGGAAGAAAGGAATTGCCTTCCGGGGAAGGACTAAAGGAGCAGAGATTGCAGAGGGAGCCTGCTTTCGGGAACTGCTAATCCCAGTTTAACATTATGACAGCTGCTCGTTAAATCAGGGTGGTTTTTAACAGGCAGTTAGAGGAGAGGCTTTGCACGCACGTTTAGCTGAGAATAATAGTGAACCATGTGCATTTGATTTTTTTTTTGAGGTTTTTTTTTTTCCCTAAATCACACAAATTGTACATGGAAAGAATTCTCCGGAGTCAACTTGCTGGGGTTTGGAATTTACAAGGTTTGCAATAACACAGTTTCCTGTTGAGGAGGGGAGAAAATTACAAAGCTTGGGTTTTTTTTTTCCTTTTTTCTTTTCTTTATTTTTTTTTAAGATCAAGTTCAAACCTCTCCTGTAAACCCAGCCTCTTTGGAAGGTATTCTTACTGAGGTGGAGCTTTTCAGTTGTCTTGGTGGCAGATTGTCATGTAAACTTGTCTAGGCTCTCATTTTTATAGCTGTGTGTAAAGGCTGCTTATAAACTACAGTTCTGGAGATGGTGAGAAGGCAGCGTGCAGATCTAATTTGGGAGAGTCTATATACAAAGAAAGAAGCAGAGGGTGTTTTTGCTGTGGGGAGACAGCTGTTTCTTCCTAGCTGAATTTCAGTAAACTTGGGTCTATTAACATGATTTTCTCTGCAGGACTGTGGTGTTGGATAAAAAGCACAAAGAGCTGAGGCAGAGGAGGGACTATCAAAGAGGCATTTGCTGTACTTTATGTAATTTCACTGCAGACTTTACCAACTGCCTCCCCGATCAGCGGTTATTTGCCGGTTGATATCTTATAGGCAGTGCTGTGGAAGTAAGGAACTGCAGAGCTCCTCCACAAGCCCCCGGATCCACTCGAGGAGCAGTGTCCTTTTCTACCAGCCCTTTGGCACGAGGCGTGAAGGTCAGGTCTGCGATGCAGAAAGACAGAAAATAGCCCTGGGTAGTTTTGTTGCTGGAAATCCTTAGTCCCGCAACTACTTCAGTTGGGGCAAATTAATGTAACCCACCCGGACCGAGCAGCTAGTCTTGGCATGGGAGTTTCTCTGCCATGTTTTTGGCAGCTCTGCTCCAGATCGTTCCTGGATGGGGAGGATCCTTTTTGTCTTCCGGGAAATGCCAGTCCCTCGTGGCCTCTTCTTCATCTGCCTGTTCTGCTACCTGGGGTTTTCCTGTGTGTTTCCAGCAGCCAAACCTCCAGCCATCCCATGTCTGACAGAAATCTGGCAGTTTCAGAGCTAGAGATGAGCTGGGAATTTTCCAGACAGGCGTCTGTATAAGAGAAGTTTGTTGAGCGGTGAACTCCTCTTTCGACCCAGCACAACTTGGTTCAGCCTCGAGGGACTGATGCTGCCAGTTTGACTTTGCCTTCTTTACAGTGATAATGAAATGGCCCTTGTCACATGGCTCGGAGGAAGCATCTTGGTGTCATGGAGCTAATAGTCACAAGTCTTTCCATTTTAAGGATGTAACAAACTACAGGATAACTTCCCTTTACCTCTGGCTTTAAAAAACTGAACTCTGGTTATGCTACACTGAATACCACTGTTTCTCTTCCCCGTGTTCCCTTCCTCACCAGGTTTGCTGTCCTGTAGAGCACTTGATGATGGGGACTTGGGCTTTTTTTTTTTTTTTTTTGGTATGGTTCTTTTTACATTGTATCAATGGCTGTAACTTCTGCTGTTCTCTTCCTCTGCTCTGTTCTCTTCCTCACTGGCAAGGTCTGGGATGTGTGCAGGAGGGCAGACCCAGTGGTGTGATGGTGGCAAGAAGAGCTGGGAGGGCAAGAGGAGAATGCAGCTTTCTCTAAGGGGGGGAACACACCAAAAGACTGAGGCTGTAGATTCAGAAACTGGAAGCCAAAACTGAAGTGACCAACAGGGATACGGTTTGGGCAGATTCCCGTGGTGCCAAGACAGGTTCTCTGTGGCTTGGATTGTGAGGGAGACTCTGTGTGTGTGTGTGAGTGTGAGTGTGTGTGTGCCTGCACACTTAAGTGCTTATCTGCAGATCTGAGCTTTCTAAACTTGCCTGTGCTCTAATTGCAGAGTGTAGGCTCTGCCTGCAGAGCAGCCCAGCCTGAAGTGATAATCCCAGGCTCAGCCCCGAGGGAATGCCTGGCACTGCTCTGGCCTGATTTTCTTAATGGCTCTGCAACTTGCTGCTGGTTTGTAGGTGGTTTGAATTGTTACCTCTCAGCACCTTTCCCAGCTTGGGCAGAGCTCTTAAGCACTCTGGTCCTCTAAGAATATCTCTAGGTTGTGATTGATTTATTCATTTTTTTGAAACTTCCTCCTCCCTCCCCATGTTAGACCCAGTTTGGGCTTGTGTCAGCTCAACAGACTTTCTGAAAAGGGGTGGAAGCCCAGCCTGCCCTCCCTGCTGACAGAGACAGAGTGGGAGACCTTGGCTTCCAGCTGCCCCTCCTGCCTCCTCTTCCTTGCCCCCCCTGTTGCTTGATCCATATCCAGGCAGTCCCCTTGTCTCTCACTGGAGAATTCATATTTTTCCTTGGCTAATAACCTGTGTCTTGATTTAGTTTCCAGGCGGAGCGCCCTGCGTTAAATGTCGTCATTTTCCCTCTGCTTCATGAGGACTTGACAGAGGTCATCAGAGATGTCCCCATGCGGCACTTGGATGAAATTACCTTGTTTAAAAGCAGAGTGGCTGAGGAACCTCCTAACTTGTGGTGGTGACTGTCGCAGCATGGAAAGGACAGGCAGCGTTGAACACATGAAATAGCTTCTCGTTGGCCTGGATTCCCCACCTCCAGCTCCTGGCCGCCTCCCCGGACACTGTACAATCACTTTATATAGGTGCAATTGCAAAATAAAAGAAGCTGGCCCTCTGTAGTGGGGAAACATCTACTGGATATTGCTTGCATCTAAAAATCCTGTCTCAAAGGCTTCTGGAACCTGATGAGTATTTCCTTGCGGTTAATCTGAATTGTTATTTTACTGAGGTTAAAGGTAAGAGAAACAGACTCAATGAAGCTCTTCCCCTGTGTCGCCTGGTGTGTTCCCTAAGGGCCCCTGTGTACTTTGGCAGTGTGCTTTGTGATATTGGTGGACATCATTCTTTGCTTCAGTCTATTGTTGGCAAAGTAGAAAAGCTAAGCCAGCTAAGAGGCACAAAAATGTGTTGCTCAGTTGAAGTGCATCACGTCTTTTCTATGTTACAAACACTCATTTGTAGTCACATCCATGCAGTCACGGGTATTTAAATGGTTTTCTTGGATTGAGAAGTACCACAAGGACTCTTTTTATTATTATTATTATTATTATTATTTTGGTTTATGATTTTTGAATAACAAACTAAGATCGTTAGCGCCGCAACCGCGGTATCTTCTTGCTGATGCTGTTTCCATCAGTCTGGTAGAAGAAGTTTTGAGCTCCTTTGGAAATCCTTGTCCTAGGGTAGATGGTGCCTACAGTGACTAAGTTGAGGCTCAGATCTGATTTTAAATGCAGTCTGTCTTGCAGTGTAGATGGGAATGTAGTGTTCCAGTTCTGTCCTTAGATCCCATGCCTTGAGCTCATGCTAATTTTAGAGATGTTATAAAGTATTTTTACAGTGTGATTTCAGTCAGCTTCTCTGCTCCACAGAACTTCCTCAGGCATCAGTAGTGGTCTGGATCACTTTCATATTGCCTTATTTACTGAGCACTTTTGAAAGCATCAGACAGCTGTACCAAAAGCCAAGTTATGAGTTGCTGGAGCTACGTTTCTGGGTGGCAGTTGGATTTCCTTTCTGCTGGAGTATTTTGTGGTAGCACACTGGGTCTGTCTTCTGCAAGACAGCTATCAGCCAGAGCTGTCTGACTTCTCCACCTCACTGCTCCCTAATGTGCTGAGCAGTGCTTTCCATAGGAAGCCCAGTGTCATCCAGAGACGACGTCCCCATCTCCTTGTTGGCATTTTCCACCGGAGATGCCATCTCCCAAACGGGGTCTGCCATCAGTAGTTGATAGGAAGCCTGGTCTGATGGGATAGATCTGAGAGCAAAATGCACCTCACAGTTTCAGAGGGCTTTCCCTTCTTTCTTTCCCCTCAGTCAGGTGTGAACCTGCCTGGAAATCTGTCTTGCTGGTGTAACTCTTGAGCCAGACTGGGGCAGCCCCTGTGCTCGCATAGGTTACAGCATTAAGGAGCAGGTTTATATCAGCCTTCTACTAGCACAAGTCTGTGCGTTCCTAAAACTAAACCCCTGCACGTGTTTGCCCTCTGCCCTGAGTTTCTCTCCCTTCCCCACTCAGGACAGGGTGCCAGCAGCAGTCTCCAGTTTGCAGTCAGGATCAAGGTGGTGCGGCCAGCTCGTGCTGCTCTGGGGAACAGCTGCCGCTCAGCTGCGAATGCTCTTGAAGTATCTGAGACTTGGCCTCAGGTTAGAGCCCGTGTGGGTGAGTGCGAGGAGCTGGTGCCCTGTTCTTGGCAGCCTGCCACTGTTTTCTCTCCTGCTCTCCCGATGAGGTCGTTCTTTCTATCTCTTGTCATATTACTCACCTGTTTGAATCCCTCTCTCCCTCTCCAGCAGCTCTTTTCTCTCTTTCTCCCTCGCTTCATCAAATCAGATGTATTTTTTGGCAGGAACACGAGACACTGCTCTGTCCAGTTCAGACCACTTAGCTCTGCCTTGTTTTTGTCCAGGTTTCTTTCCCAGAATAAATAGCGAGGGGTGGGCAGTGAGTGTTTGCAAATCTGCTTCCTCCTCTTTGGCTGAAGCATTATTAAAGCTGCTTTTCTCCTCCTTGTGCCTCTAGCCTTAGGGTAGAGGGAAGGCAGAGAGTATGGAGCCAGCTCTCTGATGCCTGAGGGGACCTGTTTTGTCCTCTGGTGGAATCCCAACATTTCATAGGTGCTACAGGAGCCAGGCCATTCCCACCCTCAGCAGGGATGTCCACTCCACGTAGACGTTGTGGCACTGGCAAGAGCTTGGCAGAACCACCAGCTCCTGTCCTGCTGGAAAATCAGGTTTGGGTTACCAGTTGGCAAATGTTACCAGTTATCATGGGGGCTAGGAAAGGTCACCCACAGGTGGTAAAGACAGCACCACAAATAGTGATAAAGAGCTAAAAACTCCTTCCACCCCCAACCCCAGGCCAATGCTTGATATCTCTACTACAAATCCTCTTATGGTGAGTGAGAATTTCCGCTGCTTCTGCACTCCAGGCAGGATTCACCAGATGTTAATAATGTGCTTATTTTCTCTAAGTGCTATTTTGGCATCGGTGTTAATTACAATTTATATTCTGCAACATTTACACTGGGAAAAGAACCCACCCTAATAGTCCCCAATTGGCAGAGCTGGGCTATTAAACATAGCACCATATGTTCTGAGCAGAGCAATATATGGGTCTCGGAGCCCGCTCAGCGCTGAGGCTCCAACCTGCGAGGAGGAAAGGAGAACAGAGAGATGGGTGGTTTGTTCTGGCTTGTATTTAATATGAAATCCACCCCCCTCCTCCTTTTCTCTGGTCTCTGCCCCCATCTCTCCAGAAATCTCCCTCCTGCTATCTGTGAGCATCTAATGAGGTGATCTCTGAGCCTGCTGATGCCACTGTCCGTAGTCTAAAATAAATGAATTCAATTACAGAAGGTGCCCTTCTCGCAGGGACTGCATCTGCAGGATTCCCCGTCCCTGCTGGCGTGTTCCACGCTGTGCTCCAAATCAGACCTCCTGTCTTTGGGGACTGCAGAAGGAATCTTTGGCCACCGACGAGGTGTCCGCGCTTCTCTGGAAGAAGATTGTTCTGGAACAAGTGCCATTATTGTGTAAAATCAGAAGTTGTTCGCTGCTCTGCTAGTGTCCAAAGTCTTGTTTCGTGAAATGGCATTTAGTTCCTGCAGGCTTGGGGGGGTCTAGACCTGAAGAGTGACAGTGGTTTTGGTAGGAGGAATTTGGTGGGGCCAAGTCATCAGTGTTCTGATAGGTTTCTTAGGATCATAGGCTAAAGAATTTCTTCCTCAGCTGTTTTGCAAAGCTGATTTCATGGTCTCTGTAGAAAATGGCAGCGTATCCACTGCTCAGTTTGGAAGGGGGGCTGTGTGGCAACAGCCAAGCTTGGAGTGCGGTCGCTCGTCTGTTGGGGAGGTGCTTCCGCAGGAGGAGAAGTGATGGGAGTGAAAAGAAGCAGGGTAGGACTGTGTCACGGACCTCACCTGAGGCTTGACCTCGGTTTCCCCACTTGTGAGAGAGGAGGAGGGTTCCCTCTCGCTGGCCCAGGGAGCTGCAGGGGTGCCAGACGCTCTCCCGCCCAGGCGAGCTGGGAGGAGAGGACAGGGCTGGGGCAGACGGGTAGCAGAGTGGCCGCCCCGCTCGCTTCAGTTCACGTGGCTACCTGCTCCTCGTGGCTACCTGCTCCTCGGCCGAGGCACCTGAGACTGCCCGGCGAGCAGGGCAGAACCTGTCCTTTCACCCTCCTGACCTTCAGAGGCATGGAAGCCGTACAGAGCGCGACTGGGCACTGTGAGGTGCTGGTCGCTTTCTCCCAGCAGCCCTTTTTTAGGATGGGGTATCCCCAACAGCCTCAGAAATGTGGGGCTTCTCCATCTGCAGAGTTCATGGGTGCAGAAAGGGTGTTCCATCTGCCATCCCTCCTCGACCAGTCCCAGCAGAGCGTCCGGCCAAAGCTCCTCTTCCCCCGCCTGCGGGGAGAGCTGTGCGGGAGCTGCGCCGGGCACTGCAGAGGCAAATCTTCCACTGCAGCTCTCCTGCCTCTTTGATGAGATGTGCCGGCAGCCGGGGTACGCTGGCAGGAGAATCATTTCCATAGAAACCAATTGGGATGTTGTACGGGGAATAATGATTAATAGTGAAGGGATGTTGCCTCGGGCCCTTTTAATTTTTTAGGGGGCAACGAGGGACAAGCCAGAGCACAGGTGGGGGGACAGGCAGGCTCAAAAACTAATGGAAAACATTCCTTCCATTAATTTCCAGGGGCTGCTTCCCCTCTTCTTCTCCTCCCCTGCCCCCCACTGTTGCTTCCCAGCTTTCGTCAAATTTTCAAAATGGCTAACCTGGTTAGAAATAATCATAATAATAAAAAAGGATGGATGAGGTCTGACTACTAACATTGTTGCTGTTAGCAGCAGGATTTCAGCCATAAAACATGAAGCAAGGGAGGCATTGACCTTTCCGCTGTTTGAAATGAATGGAGACATCAATATCTATTGTTTTGTGGCATTGACCTCTGACGCTCTCCTTTCACCCTCCCCTTTCTTTTTTTTTTTTTCACTTCCCCCTGACACTCGAGGAAAGGGGTCAGTTTGTACCATCTATTGATCCCGATCTTACTTGGTGATAGGGAAATAATTAGAATTTTAAAGATCTCTGCTGCACGCTGGCGAAACACACGGCCGGGCGCTCTAAGCCCCCGCTTCCTGCGTTGCCTTCTCCCCCCTTTTCCTTGCAGAGATTCAAAGCTCTGAGATCTGAGGGGACAGATCAATATCGGTTTCATCATGATGGGGGTTTTATTTCAGGGTTTTTTTTTAAACGGTGAAGTGTAATGTTTTATGTTAATGTTGTCAGAGTCTGGCTGCCTGGTGCCTTGTTTTATTTATTGTTTTAAGTAGCCCCTTCTTTTGTGAACTTCATCTATGTACAGAGAATGTGAAATCAGGCATTGCTAATTAGCTGTATGACAATTAAGTAATGTAGCACAAAACCATTAGGACACTGGATTTGTTTTTGAAGTTTGTCCTTTGAAGTGGAAGCTGCAACTCCCTGCCCAAGGCTGCTGGGGAAAAAAAAAAAATGTTTTTCTATCAAAACTTTCTTTGAAAATAAAATGTCAGTGTAAGAGTCCCTATTTCTGTCGTCTCTCCCTGTAAACAGCGGGTGGAAATCGCTTCTCCTTGGGAAAGCTGCTGCCATCGATAGAAGGGGGAATTCGGAGAAGCATTAAATGGGCGGTTGGTCTCCAAACCCCCTCAGTTCTGGTGGAGCTGTTCCCAAAACTGCTTTGTTCAGCTCGTTGAAAGAGAACGGTGCCGCTTTAGGAGAGAAGACCCAGGTCACAACCAGCGCCCTGGAGGTGACCCGCAGAGCTGTAGGCTCGGGTGCCGTCGGGGTGCGGTGCAGCCTTGGTCACAAGGACCGACAAGCTCCTGGGTTCGGGCTCCTCCATCTGTGCTCTCGTTTGACACTTGTGTTTGCATCTGGCCCTTTGTTCTAGTAGTGAGTCAAATTCTGAATGTGCAACTTTCATGTACGCTGGTGGCATGTAAAACTTCAAATAAAGAGTGAAACGGATTTTGAACCAGGTCCCTCTCGTTGCCTCCTGCCTCGTCCTTCCCTTTAGAACCGGTGCCTGAAGCCGTCCTCCCGGGAGGCGTTTGGAGAGGGAGCGAGGTGAGGTGAGCTGCTGCAGCGAGGCCTGTGTGGGCAGGGATGTGCCTGGGTGTAGCCCCGGTCTGGACTGGGAGCTGTGGGAGAGCTGGGGTGAGCGGTGATGGGTTTACAGCCCGGGCCCCCTGGTCTGAGGTTTGCGGGTGCTGCTCTGTGCACGTTGGGGCTCTCAGCCGTGGGCTCAGCTGCTACTTTGTGTTTAGGAAATGCTTTTCCTCGGCGGATCTCCCAGCTCTCAGCTGTGGGGCCCTGGTGCTGTGGGACAGGACAACCCTTATCTCTGGGTAAGTGAACCAAAGTCACTTGCAGAAGCTCCATCACTCTGAGAAACCCCAGGCTACAACCTGAGCCTTCCTCTGGCCCTCTGGACTCACCATTTCTTTGTGTGAAGCCAGGGGATGAAATCAAAGGTCTGGTTAAATGTGAATTGGGGTGGCCAGTTCACCTGCCCTGCTGGTGCCAGTCCTGCCCTCGCAGACACGAGTAGGTGCCTGGGTCCTGGGGACTGTGGTGGAAAGTGTGTTGCCACCACGTCGGTACAGGTGGAGGAATGAAGGGACTGGGAGAAGCCCTGTGGAGAAGGACTTTAGGGTACTGGTGGGTGAAAAGCTGGGCACGAGCCAGCACTGTGTGCTTGCAGCCCATCAGCCACTGGCACCCTGGGCTGCACCCCCAGCAGTGTGGGCAGCAGGGGAGGGGGGGGGGGATCCTGCCCCTTTGCTCCCAGGGCTCTGGGGAGACCCCCCTGCAGTGCTGGGGCAGCTCTGGAGTCCTCAGCACAGCAGAGACAGGGACCTGTTGGAGTGGGGCCAGAGGAGCCACAGCAGTGCTGGGAGGACTGGAACCCCTCGGCTGGGAGGCCAGGCTGGGAGAGCTGGGGGTGTTCAGCCCGGAAAGGAGAAGGCTCTGGGGAGACCTTCTGGGGGCCTTGCAGGACTTCAAGGGGCCTGTCAGAGAGATGGGGAGGGACTAAAGCAGGGCCTGTTGTGACTGGACAAGAGGTGATGGGTTTAAACTACAAGAGTGGAGATTTAGACTTGAGAGAAGGAAGATATTTTTTACACTGCGGGTGGTGAGCCCCTGGCCCAGGCTGCCCAGAAAGGTGGTGGCTGCCCCATCCCTGGCACCATTGCAGGGGAGGTTGGATGGGGCTCTGAGCACCCTGCTCTGGTTGCAGATGGCCCTGCTCCCTGCAGGGGGGTTGGACCAGATGACCTTAAAAGGTCCCTTCCCACCCAAACCGGTCTGTGATTCCCTGAAATACTGAAGGAGTGGAGGGGACTGTGATGGATGTGCTGGACCACAGCCCTGTGCATGCTACAGCTGGGGCAGCACCAGCCACAGGACTTGCCCATGTGGAAAGGCTGTTCAGTGCTAAAGAAAATGTTCATCCTCCTGAGCTGTCTCTTGTGTTGCTGTTTCTAGGGTGCAGGTTTGTGATACATGGAACCAGGCTTCAGGTACTTGAAGCACCTACTTTGGATTAAATACTCCAAAACAAACATGCAGGAGGAACAGCTTGGTGGAAAATGGTGCAGCTCCTGTTTAAATCAGCTCACCCCAGGGACGTGTAGCAGTAGGAGGTCAATCAACACTGATTTGTGATGTTTAAAAGGTGAGTGAGTCTGTGCAGGACTGGTGGTGGGACAGCAGGAGAGCACGTGTGCTGCGGTCTCTCCCTGCAACAATCCAAGGTGCACCAGGTTTTATTTTGGAGGGGATCATGCGCGCTCCCCTCTGTTGTTTGTCTGCTCTGGCAGGTCTGCTCACCAGGGCATGGAATGGAGACCTTCCCTCCATCCCTCCTGCACCTGTGTTTAAGTTTCAGATTTTTATTATTCCAATAAATTTTATCTAAATGTCTTTTGAGGGGAGGGAGGAAAGAGATAAGGAGGGAGGAGGCTGAGGAAAGAATGTGCTTTTGGACTCTGCTTAAGCCTCCGACTTATCACTGGGACTTGCCTTGGGGTTTTGGCATCAACCATCCCAGAGGACGACTTGGGGGGAATGGCTGAAGAGGCCGTGCTCCATCTGATCCGATACGTGGGGGGGAGGGAACCCAGGGAAGGTCCTCATGGAGCAACCCTCTGCCTGTTCAGTACTGATCTTGTGCCCTCCACCAGCGTGTCTGTTGGCAAGGAGGGACACGACTCGGTTTCCAGGAGTGGGAACTGGAGCAGAGGTGTGAAAAGGCAGGGGGTAAGATCTCCCGCAACCACCTGGATGTCTCTGTGTGTTCTGGTTTTGCCCTCACCTGAACAGCCATTATTTGAGCAAATGGAGTATTGATCTCTGCAAGGGGGGTCAGGGAGGGGGGCAAGAGGCACTTCTGCTTGCGGTGGGGAAGGAGGAGGCTGGGCAGGTGCTTCAGACTAGATCGTGGCAACCTGGAATGTGGTTACAGAGAAGAAAGAAGCAAATTGGGAAGGCTGCTGCCTTGCTCTGAGGGTTCTCTCTTTCTCTCTTTTCCTGACAGTCTTCCAATGGGGGTGGGTGACCGCTGGGGTGGAGCCCTGAATCTCCACAGATGCTCCATAGTCCCTGGGCTGTCAGAGACCTTTGGGTCATGGCAGCACATGAATGTGCAGAAGTTGGTTCCCAGATCCTTGTCACACTCCAGACTCAGCCATGTGAAGAGGGTAGGGTGGGACCTGCTGGTGGAGGACCAGGCTGTGCCTCTGCTTGCCATGTGAAGGGCAAAGGAGACCTTGTATGTGGAGCTCTGTCGTTAATGATTTCCCCCACCGGCCGAAGTGACGCTTCCCCTTCCTCCCTTCCCCCCCCCTCTGCCTGCATTTTCTGCCCAACTGGATTTTTGCTGCCTGGTGTAACTGGGCTTGCAGGGCAGCAAGTGCCAGCCTGCTGGGAAAGCAGCAGGTTACCAACACTGCAGCCCTGCAGCCTGTGCGGGTCGGGCAGAGGAGGGACAGTGCAGGGGGCTGATGCTCTTCGGGTGTGGAGAAGTCCTGGAGATGCAGTGAGGAGGCAGGAGCAAAGCATCTTCAACCCTCTAGAAACAGAATTGTCAGGGTTGAAAGGGACCTTAAAGATCATCTGGTTCCAACCCTCCAGCCACAGGAAGAGGCTGTCTGATAATTGTAGTTAAGGGTTTGAGGAGGAGGTTTAACTGGACCAGATAATTCACTTTTCTTCCTGGAGATCTGTTCCTCTTCTCACTTTGCAAAGTCTCTTGCTATGGGATACCGAGCACTGCAGGTCAAAATGGGTAGTGTGGATGAGCACTAATGCTGCTCTCTGGGTGGCTCCACCTGGTCTGTTTTTCATAGTTCTTATCTTCTACCAGCTGCTCTTCAGCATTCAGTGTGTCTTGGGTGAGAACAACTCAGGACACATCTGCAGGGTGCTGCCTAAAACACCTCTAGCAGCAAACACTTGTTCTTCCCTCTGCTGGGACCTTGTCTGGGAGGTCTCTAGGTCTGGGATGGCAGAAGAAGAGGTCCTCGAGTCTGTGCTCTGAGTGCAGCTTCTCACCCGGATCAGTTTGGGAGCAGCTTACTCATCCCTAGCTCCGGGGTGGAGGCTGGGAGAAGGGAGTATGGAGGAGAGAGACCAAACTGCTCCATCTCCCTCTGTGGCTGCAGGATGGAGGTGACAATTTCCAAGGTGCTCGTTTTGTGCTTGCTACTTCTCAGACCCTAGAGACAGCTTCTGCCTGGGGGCTGACAGATGAGGCAGAGGACCAGTAAGAGGTGCACGAGGAAGTGCATGACAAAGAACCTGTTCAAGAGTTCTGACCACAGGAATAGGTGGAAAGTCTTGGGAGGGACCAGGAGGGGAAATGGCATTGTCAGGGCGTGGACAAGCCATAGTCCCAGTTCCGTCCCCACGATCCACCCCTTTTTGTGCTGTCCCTTTGGGACACGTGATGGTTCTTGTGGTGGTGTGGACGTTCCTATCAAACAGAGATTTGGAGCGGGGTGGTCCTGTAGTGCCACCCATTGAGGCTAGGTGCCATGATGGCTTTCTAGTTGGCATCAGAGTGGACTCCAGTGTCCCATTCCCAGTTCACCACGCTTGAATTTGCTTTCTGGTGTGCTGGTGAAGGCTTACGTGGAGTGGGAGAGCCACAGCGAGTGGAGAAGAGGAGGAGGATGAGCTTTCTCTCTCCTGTGGAGCACAAATGGATAGAGAATTATTTCTGAGCAGACAGATCTCTCATCTGTGTCTCCTGGAAGCTGCATTATCCGAGTACCATCATTGTCCTCTCTCCTTCCCCTCAATGAACAGGAATTAAAAATACAACTAATAAAACGCTTTTACTTTCTCCAGGAGGAGGAAAACAAAACAAAACAAAAAACCCAACCAAAACCCCAAAACAAAAACACAAACAAAACCCAATAAGAAGCCTTGAAAATGCTAAAGGACATAAAGGGCATTCATGAAAGGGTTGGATGGTGGTTATTGCAGCAGGGGGAAAAACAACATTATTTCACTGCGCAGATAAAAGGAGGTGGAAAAGCAGCATATTTATAGCTGGGGAGCCTGGATTCCTTGTTAAGCTGCTATTATCAAATTAATGTCAAAATGCATCAAACAGACACGAGTGTTCTGGGCCCCTTATGCAAAGTGCTTGCAAATTGGTTACAAATATATTTGTTTACAGGGTACGAGGCAGGAACGAGCTAATTAGTCATTGTAGCAGGGTTGGTTTGTGTCCCTTTCTTTTTTTTTAACCAAAAAAAAAATAGTATTTTTTGTTGTTGTTGGCAATTACACAAACAAGCTGTTTTGAAGTCTAAATACGTGCTGTGTTACAGCCCCTTTAAAAAGGAAACCAATTGAAAGGATGGGATGAGGAGGGCTGGACGTGAGCAGTGGTGGAGCATCGGTGCCTCTCCTCCCTGGGTCTGTACAGGATGCAGCAGCCTTCATGGGGAGCTCAGCTCTGGGAAGTGGAGTGGAAACCTGTCCGAGAGCACTGGGAGGATGATACGTGGATGATACAGGGGTGGAAAGGGAATGACTGGTGGTTTGGGGTCCTCTGAGGGGCTGGTAGTTGCCCCTGGTGTGGGGCGTGGTGCTGGGATGGGGATGGTAATGCTGATCAGTATCTGAAGAGCAGGTGGTATGAGAGCGGGGACGGGCTCTTTTCAGTGGTGCCCAGTGTCAGGACAAGGGGCAGTGCACACAAACTGGAACCAGGAGGTTCCATCCCAACAGGAACCCTGTCCCAGGCTGCCCAGAGAGGTTGTGGAGTCTCCTTCTCTGGAGAGATTCCCAACCTGCCTGGACCCTGCGCTGCTGGGGGCCCTGCTCTGGGTGACCCTGCTGGAGCAGGGAATGGAACCAGATGATCTCCAGAGCTCCCTTCTGACCCCCACCATGCTGGGATTCTATGGCTGTAGCTGCTTCAGCCGGATGAGTACTTTGGATGCCATGAGGTTGCAGCCATGTCCCATGCTGGGGACTGGCCCTTTTGCTATGGGACCTGTCCAGGTTTCAGCTGTCCACTGGTGGTGTAGGAATTCACTTCGGGTCTGGGAAATTTTGCGGCTCTTTGCCTATCAGCAGCTGCCAGCTCAGGCTATGAAGCAGTTTGTGCCCAGCTGCTGGGTGCCAACACTCGAACAGGAAGCTGTGGCTGATGTCCCAGCACGATGGGTGGCCCCAGAAATGAAGGTGTGGAGGAAGTAATGTTGTTGCAGTGCCATGCTCCCTTTGGCATGACTTTTGAAGCCCCAGTGTCCTTAGAGGTGGAGACTTTGTGCCTCTCTGAACTTTACCATGGACTTAAAGAGCATCCTCTGAATGAGCGACGGCACCTCCTTTCCGTGGAGAAAGGGGGCTGATGTGAGCTCCCCCAGCTCTCTCTGGGGCTTCTTTACCCAAACCCCGGGCTGTGCCTCCCCATAACCTGTTAATGTGGAAGCCAAGCGGGAAAGCTTATCTGATCCTCAGCAGTGGGAATTTGGTTGGGAGGCAAATGGAAACTTCCCACTGCCCTACAGCTTAACGCGTCCCATTCTGGGAGTAAATCACACCTCTGCCACTCAGGGAAGGTGCTAATTGAACCTGCTCTGGTGGGGGAGGGTAAAGCCAAGGGGAGTTTACTACCATTGTTATTATTTTTAATTTACTAGGAAAAAGAAAAGCCAAGAGGAAGAAACAAGTTATTGCCCCTCTCGTGCTGGAGGCCCCAGCATTTCTTGGCAGAAGGTGTGCAAACATCCCTGCGGCTGCTTCTCCCTTGGGATTTGTTTCTGGTAACCGTGCCCTTTGGGCTGGAATAGCCTTTCTGAGCAGGTCCTGTGCTACCAGAGGTGCTGGGAACGTTGCGTTTAAAGCTGTCATAAAACCCTGCTGTGGTTTCCATTCCCTCGAGGGGAGCAGTGACCCTGCAGCGTGGCTGTGCTCAGCATGGCTTTCGGACCAACCAGCAAAGCCTGGGGTACATCAGATCCTGCCGTAGTGTGGATGGAGCTGGGTGGATTCCTGAGGTCCCTTCTGGGACTGGAGCTCTCATCTCAGAAGCTTATGGGCTGGATGCCACTGCAGGGACATGAGCTCAGTTGAGCAACACAAACCATGTTCCTGAAGGTGGTTGACAGTCTCAGATGTGATAAAGGGGTGTTTTGTGTCTCCAGCCTCTCAAGCTCTTCCATGGTTTGCTGATGTGGGGTGCAGCACATCACTGGGCTCGTCTGGGTGGGAAATGAGGACTACTGAGCGTGGTGGGAGAGCTCAGGGATTTCACCGGTCTCCTGCAGATGCTCTGTTTACTCCAGATTTTATCCTTTAAAAACTCAGGGTAGCATTTCTCTCCACCTAGGACCAGTGGTACTTTCAAACTCCAAGTCTCTCGTTACCATTTCTCTCTTGTCCTGTTCACTTTTGCCGTGGGAAGGGCCACCAACTCCATCAGGATCAGGGCGTATGATTTTGAGGAATGTTCCCATTTCCAACATAATCCCACCCCTGCCTTAAGCTCTGCAGGAGTACAGCTCAGCTGGTCAGCAAAGGTGTGAACAGCCTATTGCAATCAGGCTTTAACTGGGCTCCCAGTTGTTTTAATCAGAATGTGTCTCTCCTCATTTTTAGCGGGGTTGAGGCTCTGGTTTGACTGTCATCTCCTGTTATTGATGGTGATCATGTCAGGGGAATGGATCCTGCTTTGTTTTGAGAAGCTGGTTGTTTCACACCTGTTTTTTCTTATGCAGGGTTGTGGCAGCATCTCCTTGCTCTGATGGGTGGGAGAAGACCTCAAAGTCCCACCCTCTTTAGGTTACACCTTCCTCTTGGATCAGTTCTGACCTTCAGCTGGGTGAGGTCTCTTGCTGTGCTCAAGATTTTACTCCCCTTGAGATATTTGCCTTTCAGATGAAGTTTTCCCCCAGTGTCTGGTCTACTGACACTTGTATTCCTCTGCTTCTCCTGGAAACACTTCTCAAATGTAAACTGCATTTGCCATTTCACCCATCAGTGGCTCTCGATCAGCTCCTGATGTCCCAACACACCTGGGTCCATCCCTGCCTCACTACTTTCCATGCAGGCTGCCACCTTATACCCAAAATTTGTGCCCGCTGAGTGCGTCTCCTTCCCCATCGTGCTGCTGGTGACCACCTCCCTTCCATTGTGCTGCTCCTCAGGATCACCCAGTTCCCCAGGAAAACCTCCTCCTCCCAGAGCTGCTGCCACAGACGTTTCTTTCTGTGCCAGGATTAGCTGTGATCCCAGGGCTGATCTTTCTCTAGGAAGTCAGGTGATGCTGGGGAAATCCAATATGACCTTCCTCCCTTTAGGTGTAGGTGACAAAATGTTGGTCCATGTATATTTTTGCTTTACGCAGCATCTCTCTAAATGGGTTTTAGAGCCTGAATTTACTACTGACATTGGCCTAGCAGCCTTGCACTTCTCCCTTCAGTTGCTTTCCCCTTTCCTAATGATGTTTGCCCTTCTCCTGTGCTGTGACATCGCTCACATCTTGCTAATGCAGTCTGTCCAAACCCTGCAGTCCCCCGAGCTCCCTCCTTCGACGTTCTGGGCTGGAAGTGGCCAGATCTTCTGCACATGCCCCTTGCCGAGGAGGATCCGTATGGACCTTCTGGGTCTGCACTGCCTTCCCCGGGTGACAAGAGGCACGTAGTAAGAGCTGGCTACTCCTGATGACCACCACACAACTTGCAGCTCATGCTGGTGAGTGATGTGGCGGTGATGGGATGACTCAATGGAGCTGTGTTAGCAGGTGGGCTCACTGCCCGGCCCCTGCACTGGATTAACCAGAGAACAGCTCCCTTTACAGCCTTATATTAAATGAGAAATCATTAAAAGGTTTGATGAGAGCTTTAAGCGTAGGTGACTCAAAGGGCTTGTGAGTTGCAGCCGAGGGGAGCAGAGGTGGTGCGGGCAGCCCTCGCCTCTCGGCAGTAGGACGCAATCTCTCTCGTTGCCGGGAGCTGCTGCTCTTTCAGGAAGACCGAGATGCTCAGGGTGTCCCCACTGCACTGGTCTGCTGGGAGTGCCATATTCACCTTCTCCTTCCCTGCCTGCAGCCCTGATGGTGCCTGGATCTGAACAGCTGGGCGGTGGTGAGCCCTGCGTGCTGGTCGGGAGAGCTGGGCTGGAGGGACGCGCTGTGGTGCGTGGAGGATGATCTGGTCTCCTGGATCCCACGCTGGGCACGTCTGGCCATTTGCAGATGCTCTGTGGTGATGCTGATGAAGGAGCACAAACCACCTTGAGATCCCAGACCACGGCGAAGTTGGTGCCTTCTGCCTTTTGGGGCAAGACACCGCCTTTGATGCGAACACCTCGCAAAATCTTGATTTACCCCCAAAAGGAACCGGTGGCTTCAGTCAGGAGCTTCTGTGTTGGGGTGTGTTGGGGTGTGTTGGGGTGTGTTGGGGTGTGTTGGTGTGTGTTGGGGTGTGTTGGGGTGTGTTGGGGTGTGTTGGTGTGTGTTGATGTGTTGAAGGGTGCCTGCAGACACACGCAGGTGCTTTGCTGCCTCTGGGCAGGGATGAGAGAGCGACCGTGTGACAGATGTTAGTTGCTGCTGGCGGTGGGGATGAGCACACCAGGAGAACCTGAGCAGAGTAGCACCTGCGGGAGGCAGGATGGCAGTGGAGACAAGGGGAGAGCGTTTCAGAGCGGAGGGGTTTGTGTTGCTTTCTGCTGAAAGCTGTGGATTCCCTGGGATGGGGAAGGCTGGGAAGTGGCTCCAGGCAGCTGAGCCTGATGGTTTTGCCTGGGTGTGATGGGACAATGTGGCAGGGCACAGACTTATGCTTGATTGTTCTGTGCTGTTAATGAATGTAGCAAAGGTGAAGCCTTTCTTGGAGCGGTGGGCACTGGCACTGTGTGAGCACAGGTCAGCGTGGCAGTGGCTCCCAGGCTGCCTTGTGAACTCCAACCCTTTCACTTCCAATTGTGCCCAAAGTATGCAAGAACCATGCTTGGTGTGTCCTTGGACGTGCTTCTCAGTGGCCTCCTTTCCCATGTCCAGAGGGTGTGGTAGCACAGCCCATTGGTTCTGGCTCCAGTATCCAGCAGAGAACAGGAGGTTCCTGTCAGATTGAGTTGTCCAAGGTTTCTTAAACTCTAGCAGAGGGAAACATTCCAGTTGTCCGGTCCTTGTGCTTGTTGAGCAAATGCTCAAAGAACAAAGAGGTTTCCTCCAGGCTGAGGTTCTGGGCTTGCGGCCCAGACATCATCTGCCTAGGTGTCAGAAAGGTTGTGGAGATACAGGGACAGACACAACTCCAGGGCTGGGAGACAGCAGGTGGAGGGCTTGGGGGTGTGCCGAGGGTTTGCTGGGCTCTGTTCACAGCCTGGACCTGGTGGTCATGGAGGCAGTGATCACCCCAAGCATGGGAGCAAGCATTGGGTAGTGCGAAGTTTGGCAGATGCTTGGTCCCCAGTGCCCATCTGAGGTGGTTAATATTAACTGAGCATCCTCTTCCTCTCCCCAGGGAGGTATGGGAGGGCGGTGGGGACCCAGCACAAGGGCTGAGCCGGGCTGGGGTGGCGATGTGGCCTCTCCTGATAAGCCACTCTGGTTTCTGCTCCTGCAGATTTACAGCCGGGGAGGTGGGTGCCGTGCTTTTCAGTGGGTGATTTATAGCATCTCAGGGTGGCAGCTGCTTTCCCCTCCAGCGAGGTCTCAGCGATTGCGCCGGGTTTTATGGCTGCCGTGACTAAGCTGTGGGTGAGTTAAAGGCTCAGTGTGGTGGGACACAGGTGGGAGCAGGTCCCTTTCAGCTGTAGCTTGGAGAACACCCCCATCTTGGCGTGGGGAGGGGGCTGCCTCGGCTCAGCCTCTCTGAAGGGCTGGCTTCATGGCAGCAGGGATGATTTCAGCCCTTTGAGCTCTAACCCCACATGCTGGAGCCTACCAAAGACACAAGTGAGATGAGTTTGAGGTTCTCAGCTCTCAGCCCCACGTGGGAGGCAAAGTCCCTCCATGAGCATCTCCAGCCCCAGTAGGCGATGCCTGCGCTGCCCAGTCACTTTCCCATGCATCCCTTTGACGCAGACCAAGCAATGCCAGGAGGGATGAGCTATGGCAGGCGAGGAGGAGGAGGGTGATGATGAAGAAAAAAAGGTCAGATGCCATCACTGCACTCCCTTCCACACGCCAGCTCCTGCCTGGGTGAGCTTCCCAGCTCTTCTGTTTTGTTTTAGAGGCAGCACAGGGGCCCCAGAGCCTTGCAAACTCGTGCTTGGGGTTTTATTGGCATGTGGAAATAGTTTGTCTGGTTTCAGATCTGGCTGATCACTAACCTTCCTGCTGCCCTCCCCCCGAAAAGGGCTGACAACTGCGGGCGACTCAGCCGTGCTCGTCTTCCTTCTCTTTCTTTTTTCTCCCCATATTGTTCTCTGAAATCCCAGCTGCTGCTTTTCTCCCCCCTCCCTTTCCTATCTTTGCACATCAGCTGAGTTGGAAGTGTCTGGTTTTGGTATAAAATTGCTTTTGTTTGTACTTCCTTCATCCTGGAGGTCTCGGGGTGCCTTGCTGTGTATCATCCTCCTCCTCAGGGCCATGCAGAGACAGGAGCTCTGGGCACCCTTGCTGTCCCTCCTGGGCTGGTGGTGTGGGAGGCAGGAGCCTTGGCAGGAGTGAAGGCACCAGCATATCCAGAGCCTGTTCTTGTCCTCTCCAGTTGAGAAGCCTGGCAGATCCCAGGGGCCAGAGCCACCACATTCCTCCCTTATTGATCGTTGGCAAAGCATTGATGTGGGGTGCTCCTGGTGAGCTGGCTCCTGTGGGATGGGATGGGACAGGTCTCCTCATGGCCATGGGCTGCTCCCATGCACTGTGGGCTCCTTCCAGGATGATGTGCCAGTGCCTGGCTGCAGCTCCTGCACTCAGCAGAAGAGGTGCTAACACTCATCCTGGCTGCCTTCAGGATGCTGAGAAGCTCCCCTGGGACCCTCTGGCATCAACAGGAGCCTCTACCCTGGAGGGGTCTGCAGGGGGGGGACTTCAGCCCTGGGAAAGGGCTGAGCTGGGCTGCCCTTGGCTGAACATCCATGGCCGTGTCTTGGGAAAGGTGGCAGGCTGCCTTGCCTGGTTTGAGTCTTCTCCTTCACTGGCCTGTTCTTCTGGGAATGAAAAATAGATGGAGCTGCCTGGGCAAGGCCAGAAGCTGGTGCTGTTGCTGCTGATCTTCAGGTCTGGTTACGGGGAAGAGCAAAACCTCCCCAGCAGCAGGAGCAGCTCCAGCAGCTGGAACCTGAGGAGCTTCAGCACAAGGATGTTGCTGCTCTCATTCCCTGTGTCCCTGCCATCCCACTCCTTTTCTGCTGGAAGCATTGCTTTGTCCTTTGAATAAATTTATTTTTCACTTGAGTTGAGTATATTGGGGCTTTTTTCCCCCCCCTCAAAGCTCATCTCTGTGTGTCTTTGCAGGCCAGCTCTGGTTTGTGTGCGGGAGGCAGGGACCAACCCTTGGGCTGAGGTAAGAGACGTGTGGGTGTCCCAGCCACGTGGGCTTGTGTGGCTGTAGAAGAGCCATGGAGCAGTCCTGCTGCTGAACAAACCATGGAGACATCTCATTAAAACAATTTTGGAGATATTCATCCAAACAGAAATGTGAATTTATTTTTCTTGTGCTGTCTTTCCTTTGGCGTCCTCTTCTGCAAATCTCCCAGCAGATGAATTTGTTGGTAGGAAGCAAAAAACTTGGGGATGTCCAGGGGCTCTTGGCTGGAAATGGAGCTGGGTGGTGGAAACCCAAGAATCCAGTGCCTCCTCTGCATCCATCCGCTCGCTTCTGCATCGCCTCTGGCCACGGGGCCTGCTGCAGCTCTGGGTATTTCTTGCACTACAGATGCTAAATAATCATAACAACACGATCATCCTGACGATGATTTTTCCTGTCGTTTCAGGTATCGCCTCCTTTCCCTGGGCTTTTCCTCAACCCAACAACAACTTGTCTGAATAATTCAACTAAAAATTCAGCATCGCAAATAAATGTGGGATAATTGCGAAGTGCTCGCAGACAATCCGCTGCCAGAGGAAGGCTAAACTCCTGGTGAATTATTTATCTGCTATGAATTATTCGCTCAGGCCGGTTACGGAAGAAAAGCTCCTTCCCAACCTTTGCCTGCCAAATGGCCTGGCTGGGTGGGAGTCTCCAGGCGCTGAGTCAGCCCTTTCCCCACAGCAACCAGCTCCCTGCCTGCACCGCTCAGCAGGGAAGCGGCTCTGTGGAGCTGACTCCTGCTCCATGTGGTTCCTTAGCTCCTCAGTGGACCCACAGATGTGGGGCAGAGGAGTCTGTGTGTCAAGCCCTGGGGTTGTTGGGACCTGACCCCTCTTTTTTGGCTGTGCTGGAGTCCTCTTGTTAACTCGTGGTGTGGCCAAGCCCTGGCCTGAGTTCCATCATGGAGGAGAAGGCATCTTTCTGATGGGGTCTTGCACCCTGCATAGGCAGGAGACCCTCTGAAGCAGCCTGGCTATGGGGTCAGTGTCCCTGTTAGAATCATAGAATTGTTTAGGTTGGAAAAGACCATTAAGATCTCAGGGTGTGATCATCGAGTCCAACCGTTACTCCAGTCCCTGCCCACAGGCTCTGCCTGCACCTTAGGGGAAATATCTGGAAAGCATCAAGTCCTTAGGAAAAGGCAGCTCAGCTCTGGAGCACTGCAGCTGATGGCTGAGCCAGACCCCATCCTCCAGTGGTAGCACCAAGGAATGTCCTCATCTCTGTGTCTGATGTCAACTGGGTGTTTTCAGTGCATGGAGAAGCTCTGAGCAAGTGTGGGGGTGATGTGGGGTACTCCAAAGCAGCTCCAGCCGTGCTGCTGAGTTCCCAGGTGGCTCCTACAGCTTTGGGTCACACGTGCATCCTTCAGGGCAGGCATGAGGGTCTTAGTCCCAAACCATCCCATGGCTGCAGAAATACATCTCCCATGGCAGTCACAGGCTGCCTTATGCTGTGAGCCCCAGCAGCTCTAGCTGGGGGAGGTGGAAAGGGTTCCCTGGGTGCAGTTCCCACCTATAAGCCCAGGAAAGAGCAGCCAGTGTGGGGAGTGAGTCAGGGATGGAGCCAGACCAGGGATGCAGGCTGGAGGTTTCCTGTGGGATGCTTGCTAGCTGAAATGTGGTAATACTGCAAAACAGCCCGTGCTGGTGTCTCTGGGCTGAACCAGGTGCCTGGGAGCTCTGCCCTGGCCCTGGGTGGTGGTGTCTGCAGAGCAAGGCTCACAGGCATCCCGCTGCTCATTCCTCTCCCCAGGAGCACTGAGAGAAGCTGCCCTCAGAGGTGAGGAGCCGCTGGCCTGGGCTCATCAATCTCCATTTGCATCCAAATGAAGAAGAAGGGAAAAAAAAAAAAAGAAAAAAAGAAAAAAAACTAGGGGAAAGATCGATATTAAAAGAGCCTGTCTTGTCTTTCCCCTCCACACCTTACATGATCTTGTGGGGGTGGGAAACTCAAGGCAGGTACTGGGAATAAATCCTCCTGGCTACCTTGATGGAAATCAAGAAGAAGATGATGGATTTATGGGAGTTGTGCCTGGTTTATGCTCCGTGTCTGGTCTCTGCAGGTCGGCACATGCCCCTGGGGAGGTGAAGATCTGGATGGGGACTGGAGCCACTGCTGTGCCTCCTGCCACCAGCCCCTGCTGCAGCCGAGGCGGGACTGAGGCTGGGTGAGTGTTCTTTGCTTTTTATGTCCAGTTTGGGGTATTTAGGTGTTCTTGCTTTGCCTCTTTCTGCTGATGTTCAGCAAAGCACGTCCACCCGGGTACCAGTCCCGAAGTGTGGCGATGCCCTGCTGGGGCATGACTCCCTGGCTTGGGGGAGATAAAGGCTTTTGAGTTGCTCCCAGAGATGCTCTCCAACCTCCATCCCTCCTTCTCTCCCATCCCGAGAGCTGGTGGGGACTTGCTGCTGGTGGGGTTGGCGTCTCCATGGGAGAGTGGAAGACTTCCTTGGGAAAGCCCTTCTTTGAGGGCTTTGGAAGACCCCGGGGGTGGTGATGGGGGGGTTTCTGCTCTGGGGCTCCCCTTACCAAACCATCCCTCATTCCTGACCGTGGCAGGGCTGGAGCCAGCGCAGGGGAGCTGTTGTTATTCCTCTCATGTAGCAGGAAGGATTTCTGTGAGTGCCATAAACCCATCACGTGGGCAGAGCCTGGGTGAGCTCTAATTGCTTCTATTTGCATAATGAGGCGAGGCTCAGCATCCTGCTGATATTTGAAAGAAGAAAATCAAAATCAGCTCTAGATAAACAGCTCTCTCCCCCCACCCCATCCCTACCCCCAACCCTAATTTGTGCATTTTCTCAATTAATGGAGGGTTTTTTTCAGTTCTTTGGTCTCATTGGGAGCACTGTGACCCTCTGGGGCCCCTCCCCAGGGAACTTGCGTGCTGGGGGAGGTGCTGCCCCTCTCCCCCGGCTTCAGTGATCTGGGGGTTTTGCCCGGCGTGGTGGTGGTGGACGTGGTGTGGAGGTGTCTGAATGGGAGCTGGAGAGGATCAGGGTGGTCTCGGGGCTGGAAACATGGAGGCTGGAGCTGGGAGCCCCCGGGGTTCTGTGTGGGAGTGGGGCCTGGTCATGGTGTGGGGCTGTGCAGTGCTGGAGGGTCTGTGGCCAGCCCAGGGCTGTAGGGTTTCCATGAGTGGGAGCCCAGTAGATGTCACTGCAGCCTGGTGTCACTGCAGCCTGTGTGGTGACCATTGCAGGCTGGTCACCTGTGATGATTCACAACTCAGAATCCTTGTGCTGGCCCTCAGTGTCCTTCCAGCTTCTGGGAACCTACCAGGGATAGGATGGGATGGGACAGGACCAGGACAGTACAGAACCCTTCCTCACCTGTGAAGGGCTTCACTTGCACCCCAGGTGTTGCTGGCTGGGAGGATGCTTCTACCCTGGGCCCTTGGAGGACCTGGAGGAAGGTCCAGAGGGCCTTTGAAGAAGGGGTGGTGACCCCTAGCTGGGCTGTGACACCGGCCTGTGTCCCCAGAGGTGCTGCTTCACTGTAAGCCCTTTTCCCTGCTCACCCACAGCCCAGGGAACCAGGAGCATCCTTGCTTCTCCTGCCCATCCGAGTCCCCAGGGTCCCTCCCAGTGTGTGCCCTTGGCCCTGGGGGGACCTCAGGCATCACCAAGACCTTCTTGGTGCCCCCAGCTTTTGGGACCTGGAGGGGCTGTTCTGGTCAGGGTGCCAGAAGGGTTTGCACGCTGTGCCCCAGAGGGACAGTGCCTTGCTTGCTTGAGGCCAGGAGCAGACACTGCACAGCAATGTGCTGCATCCCTTCCCTGGGGGACTGGCTGAACCAACTCCTTCCTCTTCCTCTCTGGCACATGAGCTGGTATCCTCTGAACCCTTTGCTGCCTTTTGGGGGAGAAGTGCTGGCTCCAGATGTTTCCCTAAATGAGAACCTTCTGCAAGCAGTGCTGGTTTGTTTTCATACTGAAAGAAAATGAAAGGGCTGTTATAATGATGGTTATTAATGTTTTTGCAGCAGGGGCTGCTGTGCTGATGCGATAGTGGATGGACAGATGGACAGACAGATAGGGAAGCTGTGTCCCACCTCCACCCCCTGCTCTTCAGGTGCATCACTGAGCTGATTTGCTCTGGCCAGCTCCGTCTTATCCCAGCTCTCTGGGTTGGACAGCCAGTGCCCCATGCATGTGGTCTCCCTTCCCTAGCCCTGGGGGTCCAGGGATGAGCTGAGAAGGAAGGACAGGGACTCCCAGGAGCAGGGGCTGCAGCTCAGGAGGAGCACGAAGCACCCATACTCAGAGATGCACAAGGGTGAAAAGCACAGGGCTGAGAGAAGAAATCTCTGTGTGTGTTACTGAGAACAAGCGCTCCTCTGAGCAGCTCCTGTGTCCCTGCAGGGACTCGGCCGCTCGCTCCAGGGGTGACCAGGGAGCCCCGAACTGCTGCCATGGCCCAGGACCCTGCCTGGGCTGGAAGGGTGGCACCAGCCCTATCCTGACTCAGCTCCTTTTTTTTGCCTAAGACCAGTCTTCTGCTGGGATGCTCTTGCTGTCCCCATTGTCTCCTCCAACATGAGCCACTTCCTCCCTCCAGCTCCTGTTTTACTTGGGCTGGTTGATACCCCAGGAGCTCAGACATCAGCAGCCAGATCTGGTTTAACATTTGCTTTCCAAACATCAGAGCTCTGCTTCTCTAAAGCCACCAGCATCCCACCTGCTGACCCCAGCCCACGGACCAGCTCCTGCTCTCATCCTTTTGTCTTTCTTAGCCCATCAGTATTCAGTGACCTTTAGCAGGGCCAGAAGGGTAGGGACAGACCTGTCTGCCAGCGCTCGCTGTTCCCTCTGCTCTCCTGCCCATGCCAAACCCACGGCCGGGGCTGCCACTGGCATCCCTCACCCAGACTGTGAATGCTTGGCTCTCATGTTGGGTAAAAGCCTCTTCCCAGGCCAGTGTGCCAATCAGGAGGGGAGCAGCAACACTTCCCTCATCCCCATCCAGTACTTGAAAGGACCTGTCGGAAAGGTGGGGGCAGACTTTGAGCAGGGCCTGTTGTGACCAGATGAGGGGTGATGGGTTTAAACTACAAGAGGGAGATTGAGACTGGAGAGAAGGAAGAAATTTTTTACGCTGCGGGTGGTGAGCCCCTGGCCCAGGCTGCCCTGAGAGGTGGTGGCTGCCCCATCCCTGGCACCATTGCAGGGGAGGTTGGATGGGGCTCTGAGCACCCTGCTCTGGTTGCAGATGTTCCTGCTCCCTGCAGGGGGGTTGGACCCGATGACCTTGAAAGGTCCCTTCCCACCCAGACCCGTCTGGGATTCTGTGATTCCTCACCCTCTGGTCCCTGGGGAAGCTGAGTGGGGCAGGATGGAGAAAATCAGGAGGACCCTTCAAGGCAGAAAGAAATCACCCCAGCAGCCCTTAATGGGTAGGGGGAGAGAGGGAACAAGATGGGAGAACAGGTTGCGAGCATGACATAGCCGGTGCTTGCAGCAAGCGAGCGTGTGTACGTGCGTGCGTGCGCACTGGCTTTCCATCGGGCTGATGAAAGGACCAGGAGCTCTTGAAGCCAAAGCCAAGGCGAGTAACCTGTGGCTGTCCCGGGGGAGGTAAGTCCTGTTTACTCAAGAGCCAGGGATGCTCTGCCAGGAGCTGGGGCAGTCAGCTCTGCAGAGGTAACAGCTTGCTGAGGAGGGGTTGGGTTTCAGCATCCCAGCCCACGCAGCGAGGAGGGATGTCAGCCAGGCAGCTCTGCCATCAGCCTCCAAATCGATGGTGCAAGGGGATGCATCAGCTGGCAGTGCAGGGTGGATGGGGGGGGGTCTGCCTCCTCCCTGGGTCCCCACGGCTGAGCAGGGGGTGCTGGGGCTGGTCCCCACTGTGGTGGAACTCTTTGTTGGAGCTGAGAGAGCGCAGACACCAGCTGGGAAGCGGTGGCTTCGTACTGGCCTGGGCGAGGGGTCTCTGCTCCTTCTTGGCCCTGCAGTGAGAAGGGTTTTCCTCCTCCCCTGAGCACAAGAAGCTTCCATTGCCATCGCACGGCTCTTTTTACCTTGCCAAGGGTCTCGCTTACACCCCACCTGCAAATTTCCAAGGGCTTCCTGGACTCCCTTATCACCCCCCATGGTGTATTTGGGATTTGTATTTAATTCTTATTTATTTCTTCGTAGGTTGGTCCCTGTCATTGCTCCTGTTCCCAGCCTGGCTTTCCAGCAGGTTTGCTCTGCAGAGAGCTGCAGGTTGGCTATGAAATATGACAAAGCGTTCATTTAAATGCACACCATGATGTCGGCGAGTCCATTAGGGGAATTAATTTGAATGGTTGGCATTTAATAAACAGGCTCGTCCCTCCTCTCCCTGCCGCCTGCTGCCATCTCGGAAGGGTTAAAGAGAAACCACATGTGGATATCGGAGGGAGGGGGGAGCAGGTATCTGGGTCTGGTAGGGGGGGAAATAATAAAAGAGAGCTGGTGTTATAAGAGGAGTTGCAGTTTGTTTTGTTCCCGGTTAAAAAAAAGCACATGTGGAAGGGGGCCAAGCCGAGCAGTTTGGGTTCACGGGGTGTTTGGTGCATGGAGAAAAGGGGAGGATGAAACGGTGACAGGAGCCAGGGAGGACACGCTCCGGCCGGAGGGTCCCAGCCTGACTCCAAACACGCCAGGCTGGGGGAAGGCGAGGGGCTTCGAAGGACGTTTCTCCCCATATGGTGTGTATTACAAGCTCCTTTCTAGTTGTAAAGATTAATTTAAAGCCTTTCTCACCTCCCCCCCATCCTTCTTTCATTGACAAATGAACATCTGGGCTGAATGCTGCCCAGATCCTAATCAAAGCATTTTTTCAGGGCCGTTGTCTGCCTTTATGGCTATCTGCTGCTCGGATCCTCTGCAGTTTCAATACACTTGGCAATTCAGCCTGTAAATACCCCTCTCCGGGATTTATGATTCAGGCTAATGTGATTTTTTTTTTCCCCTCTTTGCCTCTCGATTCATTTGTTTGGTTTAGTTTAACGACATTTTCTTGTCTGTGCATAAGTTAAGGCATGAAGGGAATTTTTTTTCCCCCTCCCTTTTTTGCAGTGGGTTATTAACAATTAGCAAAAATGGCTTTTTTTTTTTTGCAGGGGGGCTATGCTGGCTGATGGGAGCACTCGGGGGACAAAGCCAGCTCTGAATCCCTAACAAGCATCTCCTGGTCAGCCCAAACCATCTATTTTTTTCTTACCAAAAGCTTGGTTTCTGAGGTTTTGCAGAGAAAGCAGCTTTCCACCAAAGTGAAGCCAAACCCTTTCCACGATGCTCGCGGGCTTCTCTGGCGGGAAGAGGCAGAGTGAGGCACAGCCCAATATGGAAAAGCCATTTGCTCCCCAAAGTGATGCTCAAGCGGCCAGCCAAGGTGCCTGAAAAGTAGGGACTGCTGTGGCTGGGATTCGGTCCCCATCTGACTCACTTTTTTTTTAACTCTGCAAGCTCCAGTTTGGGAGTTAAAGGATTAATATTTAAAACCTAGCTGGGATGGTGAATGATGGTCATCATGTCCTGGGTGCTATAGGAAAGGATGGTGCTTTAGCTGGGGCAAAAAGGCAGAAATATCCCTTTAGGGCAACTACAGGGGCTTGCAGGGGAGATGGGGCAGGAGTCCCCATCTCTGAATCAGAAGACGATGGGTTTTAGGATATATCCAGAGCGTGTTCCTTCCTGCAGCAAACTTGCCTCCTCACCTCAAGCTTCCCCTTCCCTCTGGCAGAGCGGTGAGGCCAGTTATTTACCCCAACGGACACCTTAATTAAGGTGTGTGATTTCAGGCTGTTTAAACTATCAAGGAGAGGTCTTGTTTACACAGCAAGTGCACAGGGTAATGGCAATATTAATTAAAAATGTTCTCCTAAGTGAGATAAGAAATCACCGTGGTGGAAAATGCTTTGCTTCTCCTCCTCATCCCAGAGCCTCCTCCGGTGACGCAGGGATGGGTACCACCCATCACCCCGACCCTTTCCACCCAGGCCTGTTGCTGGGGATGCCAAGTTTTGGCTGGGAAAGTGGAGCAGGTTGGGAATGGTAGTGGTTTGCACCAATTTCCATTTTGAAACTGGTGTGGCTGTTCCCATGCACGGCCAAAACCTCATCTTGGTTATCGCAGGGAGAGCTGTGGCTGTGGGGAGTGTCCTCGCTCTGGGTTGGGAGTGATTTCGGGCAGATACAGGTAATGCCCCATCACAGGCACTGTGCCTGTTTTACCCAAGAAACTCAGAACTTCTCCTGAATAGAAGAAGCTGGGATGCATCAGGCAGGTCCCTGGAAGCAAGTCTGGGGACATGAAGAGCCAGAGCCAGATTCCTGATGGGTATGGTGCTGAGGTAACCCCAGCACCAACCCCAGATGAGCTGCCTGTGCAGAGCTCCAGAGGTAGGGAAGCATCTTCCTCAGCATCCAGAGGAGGCTCTGGGGTGATTTTTAATTTATTTGCAATTTTGCCATTTATTTTTAGAACGTTCAGCATCTCCTGCCTCTTTTTCATCCATTTCTTTCCTTGATACCCCCCAGAATGAGCAACAAGTGGAGCCACTGACCATGTATCTTCCCGGTAATGCCACCACTGCCTGTCAGTCTCAAGGTCAGGCTGAAGCCTCTCACCGGTCCAGAGCTGAGTCAGCACATCCATGGGACCAGAGCAGCCACCAGCAGCCCCAGGGCAAAGGTGGGGTGGATTTATGGGGTTTCATATTGATCGGTGGGGAGAGGTGGGGTAGAGGGTTGGATGCTGAAGGAGCCGAGGAGGCTTTTTTGGGGAGGGGGGAGGAAGGAGTCAGTGGTGTCTGGGTGTGATGGGGACCCCTTCTTTCTGTCTCCATGGAGGAGGACGTGATCCCCAGTGGCCACATCTCCAACCTCATCCCTAACCCCACGTGTCAGGAGGAGCAGGAGAAGGCGGCCGCGGCCAGTGCCCTGCTGCGAGCTGCCGCCGAGCAGAGATTTGCAGCTGAACTCTGCTCAGAAAGTCGCTCGCAGCCTTTTCTCATTTCTGTCTGGATTTAAGGCAGCTTCCAAATTCCTGCGCAGCCAAATCCTGCCCGGGGCTGCCAGGAAAGCGGGCCAGCAACAAGTACGTGCCGTTTCTGTACCCACAACACAGCCAGTATCACTGTTATTCTGCGGGTGACGATGACGGGATGAAGCTCCAGCTCTCTGAAGGACACGATCCCATCCCTTCCCCGGCTGCAGCTGCCACCCTGCCCTGGGTGCTGCCCCGGGGTGTTGAGGTCAGGGCTGGGGTGTTGCCTCCCCTTCATTGCTGCCTTTATATAAACAACCCCCCCCACACACACACACACCCCTCCCCAAACCTCAAGCCAGATTCCCTAAAGTTTGCCCACCCACCCTCCCAGTAACCTCCAGCTTTCCCAGCTCGTGGAAGCACATCCCACTGGGATTTACGATCCCCAGGACTTCCTGCGCTGCTTTTCAATGCGCTCGCCTCCTTCCCGCCACCGATAAATCAAACCTGTTTGGTTTGGGTTGCTCCTTCCCTGCTGCTTTATTTTTATTTCTCCTCCTGCTGCTGCCTCCCTCAGTCCTTCAGGGTTTGGGGGAGACACCAGAGACACGGGGCACAGCAGCAGAACAGCCCCGATGCCACGGTGAGGGCACAGGTTGGGTGTCCATGTGAAACATCAGTGGAAAAGGGGGAGTCGGGAAAATCCTGTGCTGTTGGTACAGACTAAACACTACTCCCTATGTCTAAACACCACCAGGATGCAGCCTGGAGGCCCCTCAGTGCTCAGGGCTTTTCATCAAATCCACCCCAAAGCAATTTTCCTGGGGCAAGCCCCTCAGCGGGGTCAGCAATCCCCAGTTGGCCGCAGGTCCAAGCGCGGTGCGGTGAAGGCGCAGGGAGCTGCACACGCAGCAGCAGCCCCTGCTGAGCATCCTCCCGGCCGTGCTGGGGATGGGGAGCTGGCTCCAGCAGAGCCCACCCATGGGATGCCTGATCTGGTCTTTCCACTGGTGACTCACAGAAAAATGCTTGTTTTGCAGCGGCCGCTTGGCATGACGGGGGGTTCTGCCTTCGTGCCTCACTCTCTTTTTTTTTAAATTATTTTTATTCGTATTTTTATTTTAATAAGATCTTTGGTATGAAGCCCTCTGAGCTCCTGACCTTCCTGCAGAGCTTGCTGCACCTGAAGGCCTTTTCCCCTCTGCCCGTGTGTGTGCAGGGCTGGCTGTGCAAACCGCGCTCCCTCAGCCGCCCGGGAAGCAGCCTGGTCGCACTCCCAGGGTTGAATTTTTTAGGGATTATTAATTTTGAAATGCTCTTATAAAACAGCAGAGGAAGCTTGGAGGGTTTCCACCACCCCACGCCAGCTCCTTGCGTGCTGCTTTCGGCACCCCTGCCTGTGCCACTGGCTGCACCAGGCCCCCCACCAGAGCCTCTCGGCAAGGTGTGCGGCACAACTTGGGGGGATGGGGTGCAAGTCAATCTGGGTGTTTCTGGATGTTCCCACTGTCCCCAGGGGCAGGACGGGACCGCACTGTGCAGCTCAGCTCCTTGCTGCCTTGTAGGGAACGAGCTGGATCCACTTCCCCCCCACATCCCCCCTCCCCCGGCCTCATCCTTCAGAAGGCAGGGAAAGCACAGCCCCTTCCTGGTGAGATCAGCCTGTCCCAGCTCCAGTGGTCACAGAGGGAGCCTAGAGCACCTCTATATTTAACTGGATTAGGCTTTTTTTTTTTTTTTTTTTATGTTTTGAGTTGTTTTTTGTTGGGTTTTGTTTGTTTGTGTTTTTTTTTTCTTGGAAACAGGCGTGAAGAGGGATGCTCCTTGGTGCTCATCATCGTGAGCTTTCCTGCCTGACTTATCCCACCTTCACCCCTCTCTCACAGAGCACTGACCCCGCCACCGCTCTCTGGGAAGCAGATTAGTATTACTTTTTTTTTTGGGGGGGGTGGGGGTGTGTGTGAATGGTTTCATTTGGAAACCAGGATGGAAAATTATTTCCAACCCCCAAATTAGAAACAGAATAATAATAAAGAGCCTTGTTTTGGAGGGGGTGGTGTGTGTCATCCCGCAGCAATGAGAAGCTCGTGCCGAAGAGGAGCAAAGAGCTGTGATTTATTCTTTTTAATGCTCCCCAAAGGACCAACTTGGCTCCGGGATGCTGTTCTCGCTCCCTTGTACCCGTCAACGGGGACGGCCAAGCCACCGAGGACAGGGGACACCCACAGGTGGGTACCCTTTCCGTGCAGGGGGATGTAGCACTCAATGTAGTTGTCCTTACACTTGTTTTGGGGAGAAAAGGGGATTGTGTGGGGCAGTTTTCTGCCCTACTCTTCCTAAGGGGGTACATCAGGATGGAGACCTGCTGTGGAGTGATGGGATAGGAGACCTTGCCATGCTGGGCTGGTGGGGGGTGTGAGAAGGTGATGGTTTCTCCTTGGCAGCTTTTTCTTTTTTTTCATTGCAGTGGATTAGAGTGTTTTCATTGTGGTTTGCTCTACTGATGGACCCTATCCCCCAAAAAACCATCAGCTCCTATGAAAACTGGGTCAGATTCTTGGGAAAAAAAAAAGTCATGCTGGGGCATTACCTAGTTCTGCCCAGGATGGGCTCATCCCTGTGCTCGCCAGCCACCATGGCATTGCCAGAAAACCCTTAAAAATAATATCTGTTTAAAAATTGCAAGGGATTCTCCCCGTGTCAAGGAGTGGTGTTTGCTCAGGGAGCTCAAAGACCCAATTTAGAGGCTGAATTCCTACTGCAGAGGAGCCTTCATCCCACTACATTTCACTTCCCGTTGGGTATAACACATCGTGTGCCCAAAGTGCTGCCAGAGCTGGGGTGGCTTTGGGGTGCCCCTGGGGAGGGTTCTGGGGGGAGCGGTCTGAGTGGAGCCAGTCGCTGCGATTTAATAAGACACTTATTGTATGTTAAATATCAATGGCTGATAGGAAACATGTGTCCCGAGGATTAACAGCCGTGTAAAAGATAAAGCAGTGAGTTAAACCTCCAAGCAGCATGTTTCAAATAACCCACCGCTGCTGCAGTGTGCAATAACCCGGGTAACAAGGAGTGGGATGCGGAAGGTAAAAGGCGTAGCACAGATCACTGTGTCCCAGTAACCTCACAACGGGGCTGGGGCCGGGTTTGCTCCCAGCGAGGTGATGCCCGGGGATGTTGGACAGCACAGGAGCAACGTCAGCTCCTTCTCCCATTTCTTCTTCCTTTTCCACCTCTCTCCCTTCTTGTTCTTTTTTTTTTTTTTTTTTTTCCCAGGCCCCAATTTCTCCCCTGTCGAGGCAAACGCTTTGGCTAATTAGCAAAACGTGTCAAAGAAAATGATTAATGTCCCGGGAGGAGGTTGAGCTGCCTTTGTGCTGGCATTGCCTGACTTCTGCTCTTAAAGCTTTTATTAAAAGATAAGGGAGCTGGTGACGGGCGAGCGACGCACGTGCTCCCCGGGGTGTTAAAGGGTCGGCAAAGGGGGGCATGTGGGGAGGGTCGGGGTCACCCTCGGAGGGAGAGACGAGGGCTCGTGTTTCTCTGCCTCTGTGTGCAACCGTCACCGTGGTGTCTGGCCTTGGCAGGGGAAAAGATGTCTAAAAAAACCTAATAAATGGCTGAATGCCTCCTTTATTCTTCCAGAGGCAGGTAATTTAATCTCATCAGCCGGGTTACGAATGTTTCTGTGTTACTGGGCTTTGCGTGGGTGGGTTTTTGCTTCGGGAAAAATGCTTTAGGGGGAGACGGGGCACAGCCAGGCTCCTGTCTCGCTTGACGAGGGCAGGGGGTGGCAGCAGGGACAGAGGTGCTTGGGCATGGGTTTGCCAGACTCTGTGGCCAGAGGGGTGCCCGTAGTCAGGCTTGAGCCCCGTGGGATATCCCTGATGCTCTTTGCTGCGGGCAAACATCCCAGCTCCATCCTGAGAGGGTCCCAGGACTGGGTGGGCAGTAGAGTCACAGGCAGGGAAAGTGAGGCACGATGCTGCCAGGCTCCTGCCAGGACCACTATATGCAGCAGCTGCCTGCCTGCCTTTCTCACAGGTTCAGGTGTGATTTCAGCAGCCCCCAAAGTCTTGCAAAAACTTCTTGGTGGCTGCTATTGTGGGATCACCCGAACCAGAGCTGGCAGTGCCACGGCATCCCCGTGCCGAAAACCCATGGGACGTCAGCCCTGGGAGACTGGAGAGGACGAGGACGGTGGGACCTCCCTCACCAGCACACTCGTGATGTTTTTAAATCATGAGCAATCCCAAAACACTGCTGTCTGCATCTGCAGAGGCCTGAGCCACTCAATGTACGTCAGAGGGGTTGTAGCAGGGGGTGTGTGGGGGGGGGGGGTGACAGGAGCCTCGGTGGGGGCTGCAAGGGCTGGTCCGCAAGGTTTTCCTCCAGCAAACAGACCTCTGGGCTTAATAAGCTATTTGTAAAACTTGCTCTGGATAAACAAGAGGCCGTGTGTCAGGCTGAAGGCGGCCTCGCAGGGCTCCGCCGCATGGGGTGGGACCTCAGCACAGAAATATTTTCAAGATAAACAGAGGAAAATGAGTCCTGGAGGAGGCCGGAGCCGCTGGCAGCGGCACACCGCTCCTCTCGGAGATATTTCGGGGCAGGAACTTGGCTTTCTGTGTGCTGTGGCTGAAAGATGCTTTTTTTCTTTTGCCTGCAGAAGGGAACCTCGCGTGCTGCTGACTCCAAAATAAACCCGAGGAGTGGATGGCATTGAAGCAAGTGGAGAGGAGAGGTGCAAAGCCTGGGGCTTGCAGTGTGGTTTTGGGGTGAGGATGAGGACCTGGGATGCACGGCTGCCCTATCCCTCCATCTGCATCACCTCTGCCCCTCTCTCCATCCCTCCCTGCCCATCTGGAGGGGCAGCAGAGGTGATGCTCTGGCAAGGTGGGACAGGGTGAGTTCCCTGGGGACCTGATGGGCTCTCACCACAGCATTCCTGCATCAGCGATGGCTGAAATGCAGCATCAGCGACGCCTGGGGCAGCACAGTCCTATCTAGACAATGCCAATCTGACCCCCTTGAAGGGCTAAACTGGGGAGGAGGAAGCTGTCCCTTCTCCTTGCCCTGCAACCATGCAAACCTCCCTTGGCCATGGGGCTGGGCAGAGGTTTCCTTCTCTCCTGTTATGTGCCTGGTCTGGAAACTCTGCAACTATGGGGTGATGCTGGGTTTGGGGTGACGTTCACTTTAGGGTGATGCTGGGTTTGGGGCGATGTTCACTTTAGGGTGATGCTGGGTTCGGGGTGATGTTCAGTTCGGGGTGATGCCCAGCTTGGGGAGATGTTCAGTTTGGGGTGATGCCCAGCTTGGGGCACCACAGCTGGGACCTGCCGGCAGCCCCAGCAGCTGAGATCTCCCAGCATGTCTCCTTTTCTTCCCTACCCCAGCAAATTTAATTAAAAGTCATTCAGATTCCTTTGAAAGAAAATGTCATCCGTCGACACAATTACACTTTAACTAACCAAAGCTGTTACAGTTCCTATATATATTGGAATCAGGCTGTCGTTATTAGTTCTAAGTAAGTAATTTATTCCCATTATTGTGTTCAAATTACAGGATATTACCCCCTGGGGAAATAATCCTGTTATTTGAAATGTAAAAAAGAATTCACATGGACAACAATGGATTCCTAAACGAACCCAACAAGAGTCCCCAATCCAAGTGCAGCATCACTTGCCTTGGATAGAAAAATCTAAAGTTGTTTAAAAAAATCCCCACTCATTTCTCCTCTCTTTTCCTCCTCCCACCCCAATGGAGGTAAATAGGGCTCCTCCTATTCCTCAAAAGCCTCTGTTCAATAGTGAGGGAATCCTTGATGTGCATGAACTTGGTGGGGAGCATGGGGGGGCAGATGTATATGTGTGTGTCCCCTTATTGAGGGGGGGGAGGCGCAGGATGGTGGGATGCGTGTGCCCGGCACAGCTCAGGGGGTTTCTGCCAGGGCTGGGAATCGTTGGCTTTCTCCGGTAAAGAGCTTCTGAGGCTCTTCAGAAATATTGTTCCCTTGATCAAGATCTTCAGCAGAGCCAAATAACAGCTTGTCTCTGCAACACCCAAACATAAGCAACTAATTTGGACCACCAAAAGGAAAAAGGGGGAGGGGACCAAAAAAAAAAAAAAGAAAGAGGAGGAAGAGGGAGGGGAGGGAAGAAAATCAGATACACTTGTAACCTGATTACAACAGCCAGCTATGTGTGCAAAATCACAATGCAGCTCTATAATTAAATCTCTCTTTCCCCCTCCTGCCGAGCTCTTTCCTCTAACAGGCATGGTACAAAAACAGTCGTTAGGACATCAAATTCCAGCTCCGACAAGAGGGGACTTTTTTGTCTATAGCTACTCAGCTTGCCTTTAAGGAAATAATAATTATAAGCCCAGTGCTGCTGGCTGACGAGTTTTGTGAAGCAGAAAGGGCTCATCTTGTCCAACTGCTCCTTCTCCCTTGGCTGCATTCAGGGCCAGTCTGAGTGAGGACTGGGGTGATGGGAACAGGGAGGGGACACCCCTTTATTGGGCTGGGGTTTGGGGTGAGAGAAAACACCAGCATCTAACAAGATGCTTGAGGGCTTGGAAGCACAGATATTTCTTCCCTTCTTGCCCTGCTGAATCCATCTCGTGTTTTAGCATCAGTGGTTTGTACCTGACACAGGCTGTGGCCCGGGACTCCCAGTCAGGTGTGATTGTTGGGTGGGTGCAAAAAACACCCAGGAGGGATCCGAGGAGCCAGTGGCTTCCCAGGCACAGGGAAAACTCCTGCTGCACCATCTTCCCAAGGGTTTCTCTTCTGCTTCACACTTGGCTTCTCCATGCAGTGGTGGCAGATCCTGGGCTGTGAGGGGATGGAGGGATGCTGGTGACAGGGAATGGAGGGATGCTGGCGAGAGGATGAAGGGATGCTGGCGAGAGGGAATGGAGGGATGCTGGTGAGAGGATGGAGGGATGCTGGCGAGAGGGAATGGAGGGATGCTGGCGAGAGGGAATGGAGGGATGCTGGTGAGAGGGAATGGAGGGATGCTGGTGAGAGGGGATGGAGGGATGCTGGCGAGAGGGGATGGAGGGATGCTGGCGAGAGGGAATGGAGGGATGCTGGTGAGAGGGGATGGAGGGATGCTGCAGATGGGGCTGGCTTGACAGACCCCAAAGGAAGCAGGGACAAGAGCCCCCAGCGCAGTGGCTACTGTGAGGGCAGGGCTGACAGCCATTTCCCTGGCCCTGCCTGTTACTGACTTTGATTTACTCCATGTCTGTCACTGAGCTATTCCCATCCCTGTGACACCCAGCACGTGCTTCTGCTGGCAGCTGCAGGCTGGATTCAGCTTTAGGGACCCATTCCCTCACAGGCAGGTTCCTGCTTGCTGCTTGAGGGTATTTTTGGGAACAGGTTTTGCATCCCACCTTCTTTTCTGCTGGCAAGTCCAGGGGGTGAGTTGAGTTTCTTGCAGCGATGGCACGTCTGGCACAACTTGTGGTGTGGCAGGGGATTGTGAAGGAAAAAGCCTGGCATTCAGGGGACCCACAAATGGGTCCCAGTATGCACAGTAATGATCACAGAGGTAGGATTTAGCGATCACACCTCATCGTGGCGGGCTGGCACGTGTGAGAAAGCAAGACTGAGCACAGAGGCAGGCTCTGCAACGTGTGGTGCATGACACGGAAATTCAGGTGCTGTTCCAATAAAGCTGTGGATGTTTGGTTTTAATGGCAATTAACAGCTGTTAAAAGGTAAAAGATCTAATAACACCTAGAGCTTCTGATGCCTTACATGAAGAGATTTGAAAATGCATTTGAGAGTGTTAATTTTAAGCCATGATAAGGTACCCCGGGGAGGTGGATGGATTTACCCTCTTTTCAGGTGAGGAAGCTGACTCAGGCCAGGGCACGGTGTGTGGACGAGCATTTAACACTGGTAGCCATAGTGAAATCCCTTCCTGGCTCTGGAAGAGGGATGGGACCAAGGCAGGGACCGGGTGGCAACACCAGCATGCCTCTGGATTTTGGGGGAAGATTAAGTTGGTGCAAAACCAGAGGCACTCAGGAGTTTAACCTTCAGCAGGACCCTCAGGCTGGGGGGCCGGGGGGGGGGGGGTGGGGGGGAGGCACTTAGGAAATCGTCTTTCCCTGAGAGATGCTGCAAATCTGGATTTTCCAGTTCCTGGAGGGCTCTGCTTGTTTAAATTAGAAGCAGATAGGAGAGGTGAATTTTAAGAAGGACAGAGCAAAGGCACACAAGTAAGCAGTTAACTTCTAAACTTCTTTCTCTGGATCTCCCGCTGAGTAAATGCTTTAGGAGCTTCAAACCACAGCTTTTAATATCTCCTTAACATGCCCCGCGATTCTTCCCGCCTCTCCCCCCTGTCAGAATGGCAAGAGCAGCCGTGAATATTTTCCATTTAAAAATGTTTTGTATGCATACAAAAGTACCTGCAGCTCCTGTGGGCTGGGCTACAGCGAACTGCTGAAGCCAAGGGTATCTATTTTATATCAAACCTCAAAATAGCACACGCTCCTGCCTCCTGCTCGCTCGTGTCCTGCATCCAGGAGGGTATTTTTGATTTAACTGACAGATCAAGGGAAAAATCCCCAATTGGCCCTGTTGATGTAGAAGATCTTGTCATTCCAAGCTCAGCGTTCCCATTCACCTGGACGTAGGATTGGTTTAAACTCACGAACACAGAACCTGGGGTGTTAAGATGGGGATTGCAGTTTCGGGGAGGTTTCCCGGGCACGTTTCTCTGCTTAACCACATTTTTTTCTGCTGAAAGGTGTAACTGCCATTTCCGTGGCTTGCAACCAATTTAGCAGCCGGTCCGTAGCCGAAAAACGCGGGCGGTAATTACAGCTTTGGGATTCACGCTCCTGAAAGCTCTCTCTGGGTTGTGCGAGTCAGCCCTCCCCCCTGCCTAGGTTTTGAGGTTTTTTTTCCCCCTGATCTTGGATAAAATAGCTGAGTATTTGGTAAAAGGGGAGGGACGGTGGGGGGGGGGGGGTAGAATAAACCCACCCTGATCTACCAAAGATCCCGTCTAGCTGTGAGAAAAGCCCGGTACTAGGAGCTTCGTGGAGGGTGTGAGAATCATGGGGCACCCAGCTCAGGGCAGGTCTTGACATGGGGGGGGTCCCAGCTCGGGGTTTGGAGGGGTACAAGTGGGTGCGCAGGTGGCAGAGGGGGAAAGCGGGGTGGTTTTGTGCGTGTACACCCGCCCTCCCGTGCTGGGCAGGGAAAGAAAAAAAAAAAAAAAAAAAAAAAATCCAGCAGGCTTTATTTGGACTTGAAACCCAGACTGCGGTTTGGGAGATGTTTGGCTTTCCAAACCCCGGAGCTGCGGGATCGGATCTGCTGTGAGTGCTGGAGGGGAGGGGAGGGGGGGTACCAACCACCTCTCGTGTGTGTGTGTCTGTCCCCCGGCCCCTCTCCCACGCCGGCGGGGCTGTGGGGCAGCGGGGCCGGGATGGTGAGAGGATGCCGCAGCCTTCGGCTGCTGCCGGGATTTGGGTACAGCCTCTCGTGGGGGGAGGATTTCTGGGGGTCGTACCCCCCCCCCACCCCCGCCATGCAAAGCTCTCAGCCAGGCTGAGCGCGGGGTTTATAATCAGACAGGATTTATGGAGAAAAAAAAAAGAAATGCCGAGCAGTTCTGGTCATTGATCTGGAATTCTTCGCTCGGTTCCCAAGCTGTTTCCCCGGGGATCTCCTCATCGGGACCCCACCCCCATCCCTCAGCGCCCTCCCCATGGATGGCAGCTCCTTCCTCGCAGGCAAGGGGACAAGGTTTGGGGGGGGGGACCTCAGGCTTTTGAATGAACGACCCACCCACACCCCTCGATGAATAAATCTCCCAGGGATCCATCGAAATAAATCCCAGCAGGGATCCCTTCGCCTTCACATCCCACCTCGGCCTCGCGGGGTTTTATTTGGGGACGGACAGACGGACAGGACCCCGCTGTCGGACTGGGTTCTGCTTTTAAGATGTGGGGGCCGGTGTGTGTGTATGAAATGCGGGCGCAGCTTTGCCGACGCGTTGGGATCGTCGCCGTCCGCGTTTTAATGTGATTTATGCCTGGCTTTCTAAATCCAGCCACTGACTGCACGCTTTAAATATAGCTCCGAAAACACTCTGGAAAACGTGGAGTAAGCACGTTAAAAACTGCTGGGGCTGCCGAGTCTCTGGATGGAGACCACGGCTGGGGGGGGGATAGGAGGAGGACGGGGCATGTTGGGGGGGGTCCCGGCAGATGGCTGGGTATGGGATTCCAGCGGGGGCCCGCTCATAGCCCGTGGGTGCAAAGTCCAGCGCTGAGTTTGCAATGAATGGGTGAGTGTTCCTCCCCGCCCCCCAAATCTTAGCACCCCCCCCAAAAAAAACCCCACAAAACGCGGGAAGGTAGATTTTGGGGGTGGGGTATCAATTTGCCTCCCAAATCTCTAGGCAGGTCGCCCCCTCCTAATCTCAGTCCCCCGCGTCCTACCTTCAATCCCCCCCGGGGGGGGGGGCTGTGAGCCCCGCACCGCTCTGCTGGCTCCTGCCCCGCTCCCCTCCGGAGCGGGGAGGGGGGGGCAGAGAGGACAGAAACAAAAGGGGGGGGGGGGGAGGGAAAAAGAGGAAGAAAAAATTAAAACTAAAAAGGGAAAAGAACGAAAG
>JANIJG010005518.1:0-79558 GCA_024611175.1 Megaceryle torquata
GTGTCTGGGAGATAACAGTTCAGAGCCCGCCCGGGGCCCTCAGTGCGGACCGGAGAGGTGGGTGCGCGAGAGGGAGCTGCGTGCGCGGGTAGGTGCACAGTCAGGCAGCGGAGCTGCCAATAAAAGGATTGTCAAGTCCCTCTGCAGATCACTCCAGACTTTTCTGCCTGGGTACTGGCAAATGGACAAAATTCTCTAAATTCTTGCATGTCCTGGCATGTGTACGGCTGCCTGAGTCTGTTCTTCATCATCTCTCTACTGTATTCTTGGAAGTTGTATCTTCTTGTCAGGCAGAAACAGGAAACGGAGCCTTTGGAGGAATTTCTACCATATGTCAAGCTAGGGAAAGCAGTCGGGGGCCAGGGCTGGGGGATGTGTGTGGGAGAAACGCCGTAGCGTGGTTAGAAGGGATTTTAATTGAGAAAAGTTCCCTCCCTGGAGTTGGCATTGCCTCCCTTCCCCCACGTTACAAAAGGAAAAGTACAAAGAATGAGAACATGACTTCTTGAAGGCCAACAATTAAATCACCACAGAGACAGAAAAGAGCCTTAAGTGCCTTAAATCTTGCTGCTCTCCTGCCCATGGGAGCAACTGTCTCCTAAAAATGACTGGCTTTTTACTGCAGAAGGCTAGGGCAGTAGGATGAGGCACTTATTGGTGTGGGGTTTTTTTTTTAAATTAAGTAAGAGAAGGTAATAATAAAACAAGAGAATGAAGGAAGATAAAGATAGAAAATTACAGATATCTATTTGGGGATTTTTAATAACTTCTTTTTCAAGGCTTCCCTAATGGAGAATATCCTTTAAAACCCCTTAATTTGTTGATAAATGACATTATGCAAGTTGCATTTGTTCTCACCCATTACCACACTGGCAGAGCTTAGGAAACCAGTAATGTTGCTATGTTACAAGGAACCAGTCATCTCAGTTCTGGCTCCATTCCATGTATTTAAAAATATCAAAAAGCTTTAGAAAAAGCTAGCAGGCTGGGGAAATTCTTGTAAGGCTACGCTGCAATTCAGTGCAGCTTTTGCAAAAACTGAAAATAAGGAACAGGAAAAGATGACTGTAGAAGAGTTGGGAATTTTGTGGATAGTGAAGCACATGTAAATGCATGAGTGATGGCAATGGATATGGGAAGCAGTAAGAGGTATACAGCTATATATACATTCTTAAGTCCTAGGGTCCTGAGAATCTTCTGACTGCCTGATCCACAAACTGACAAGCTAAATATTTTTCAAAAGCTAAAAAAAACCACTTAGGTATTTTCAAAATCCCTTTCAAAACATGCCACAGAAATAGCAAAAAGTTACTGTATTACATTTTAAATTAACTGAAGGGAAAGAAAACCAAGTTTTCAATTGCAGCTTTAAAAGTTATTAAAAAGTGAATGAAATAAAAAAAAACCCACACTGCTTAAAATATGTCACTACTCTTAATATTATTACTGAATCTTTATGCTTTTTATCAGCTTGTATCAGTAGGGTACTTCTCTTGAAATTAGATGCTTGATATAATCTGTTGTAAACACCTAGATATCTAGAAGAATTTGGGCACTTTGTCTGAAGTTTTGGCACTGCTTAAGAGTGTGACAAGTAATCTACAAACATCTACCAACCTGCTTAGGCAATTCAACATCCATAGACTTGTTTGTTTTGTGATGAATCTTAGTCATCTAAAGCTAAACCAAAACTCTGGGCTCCCTCCCCACCTCCAGGAAAGAAACTCTGTGGCTGGACTACAACAAAAAAATTTAAGCTTCCTCTTGCTTTGCCTACTTTCCCACAAAACTTGTATGCTTGGCTGAACCGTGGTTCAGATTTAACAACAATTTTAATGACTAGATGCACACCTACAATGCCTTTAATTTAAAAACAAATAAACAGTCTTGAGATCTCTGCAGTCATCGTTTATGAAAGTTTTTCAAACAAATACAGAAAAAAAAAAATCAATAGCAGGATGGTAGTATGCCATTGTGAATTTGCTGCTGTATTAGAATCTGTAACAATTTTAAACAAAGACTCAGATGTGTTATTATGAAACACTGCAGGTATACCATACTACTTCTTTCTTCTATTGATAATCTTTCATAACCACAGGAAGATCATCTTCTGAAAATGCACAGAAGTTCCTTTTTTCTTCTAAAGTCTTATGAAAAACATCCAGCAATTACCTTGTGGAAACAGAGTAGAATTCCTCTTTGAAAAGACATTCCTTGTCTGCCACCGTTATATTTTTTACATCTTCTGCTTTTATTCCCAAATTAGATCCCATTATGGTCAAAAGGATTCCACCACTTACTGGTCCAGTTTTTGGCTCAATCTGTGTTTGCATGAGGGAAAGAAAAAAAATAACCAAAATTAAATACCACAGTGCCCATTTTGCTCTTGCATATTATTTAAAGCTACTTGGACTTATCTGTACTTGAAATGCAAAAGATGTTTCTTGCAGGACCCCCACATAAACACGCTATGTAACTTCTTGATGTTAATTCATCATCTCAGAACCAGCTCAGAACCAGTAATCATCAGCTGCAGATTCTATGTCTCTTGTGGCAGAACTGTTATGTAAAAAACTCTGTCCTGGTGTTTATTTTAAGTTTGCTTCCTCCACTAAAGCACTGTGATTTTAAAAAGCAAATGGATTGGGCTCCTCTCACAGGGATTGAACGGTGCTCTTCCAGCATTTTTTTTTCCATGTTTTTCTCCCTTTAGATTCACACCAGAACAGTGCACCTTCCTAAGATACAGTGCTACTCCACACAGCATCCTCAGAAGTTCTAGTCCCCTCATCTTCCTTACTGCATCAAATGACAGGATGCTGCAGTAAATGGGCTGATGCTAATTAAATAATTTACAAATAAAATGAGGACTGAGAAAATCCTGCAGTTGAAGTGGACTTCTCAGGTTGAAATATGGCCCAAACAGGCACTTGAGTTCTGAGTATTTGTTGGTAGATTTACCCGTTTTCCTCTGTAGTATTTGGAGCACCTCCAGCAAGACCTATTCAGGTCTTCAGATTTGGAGGGCTGCAAGTTTACCAGCAAGAAGAGGGAGGTTGCACAGTCCCAAATGCAGTAATTGGAAGCCAAACAAATACAGTTTCTGAAAGTCTGGACTTTAATGTCTCCTCCATCATTTCTTAGATCTAAGCAAGTCGGCGCACAGACACATGGCTGCTGCTGCCTGCTGCCCAGCCCAGCTCCAGAATCACTTGTTCTGTATTCCCACTGGTTCAACTTCCTAAAACATCTGCTTGCTGGCCCTCTCTTTGCACTCAACCCATAAACTGGCTGCAAAATGACTCACCAGTTTGTGTAGACATTTCCAAATATTTTGTTCAAACCTGAAGCTAACAAAAGCTTTGAAAAAAAGGAATACTTTAATATTTTATTCACAATCGTGTACAAACAGTATCCCAGGTGAAAACACTTAATTTTTCTTAATTTTCCTTTTCCTTCCCACTCAAATAATCTTTATCAGGGCACAGCTACCACACAAGTATTCTTTTCCTCACTTTCTGTCAAGATTTCAGTGTATTTGCCTTCCTTAGCAGACTTCAGCTGTTTACCTGCCATTTCTTCTTAAGTACACCATCGTGCCCAACCTCATTCAGTGTGCTGCTGGTCTGCCTGTACCCACACTGCACCTCTAACTGTAGAGCCTCAGGAGATTCAGCAACTCTACCAGTGTGAGCCACAGGTTTCAGGGTCCCTATTGAGCGGGACATCCCCGTTACAGCTCTCAGCCTCTGTCATACAGTTACCACATTCTGTGATAGCCTGGGATACGTCCTCATCAAACGGTGTTCCTGAGTTTCAAAGAACCCAATACCACTGTTGCAGCAATTTAGATTTGCCCAGTGGAAGTACAGTCTTTTCTTGACAATTATGTCCAGAAAAATGGTGTTTGGCTTGTTACTGAAAAGGACTTGCTTTGGCTACTGGTCCTCCAAGGTGGACAACACTCTTCCCTTGCCCCAGGTGATTGCTCCAACTGCAGAGTAAGGGGTCACAGGGTCAAGGGTGCATATTTAGCCTCTCTGAATTCTTACATTTAACTTCTACAATCTTGGGTTTGATTCCAGTGTGGACTGGAAAATATCACTGGCACCCGGAAAACACATTGTGATGCAGAAACAACCCACTCCCTTAGTAAATACTATTTAAAAGTCTAGTTTGAAGTCTGTTAATGACCTCTTAAGTGCCTGTAGTTTCAGGAGCAGTAAACCTCTCTTACAGACTTATTTCAGGTAGAAAAGACTTTAGGAGTGAAAAATATCCGTGCTAATTCCCAAGAATCATGTGTCACATTTAAGTGTACACTGCTGGCCTGGCTCCTGGCACAGTGAGGACAAGGCTTGAAAAACAAGGAATCTCAAAGGCTCCATTCAGTCTCTTGAGTCTTTACAAATCTCTCTCACACATCACTACTGGCATTATTTCCTTGCAGTTACTTCAGATGCTTACTTAACACTCTAGGAAGAAAAACCTGCCTTTCAGTATGATCTTGCTTGGATACTTTCTCCTGAAAAAGCTCATCTTTTTCAGGAGCTTGGAGGGAGAGAAAAAAGTAATCTTACGCGAGTGATTTCTGGATGAGGACAAGTGTCAGTGGGAGAAGCGTGACAGAGCTTTTCATAAACACACTTGCTGGGCTTCACTTCTTCTTCACACCAGACGCACTTATAGTCCTGATGGGCTGCGAGGCATAAACTGCAGTCACTTCGTCCATAAGAGCAGTTGTACAGAGTCACTGAAATATGAACAGTAAATGCACTTAGACATTTCCCTCTGTTTTGAAGATATTCAGTGTGTTATAGGAAGGAAAACTAATCCTAGGTAGAAAGCTCAGTTGAGTCATGTGAAGCACGCTCTGTACTTAACCCCTGAATAATGCTGAGAGAAAACTGCATTTTTCTGTGTATGGAAAAACCTGAAATCTATCCATGAGCAGAGTAGGAAAAAACTATCAGGTAGAACCCAAACGCATTTTTGCCACTCAGACATTATCAAAATGTTTATGTACAAAGTCCTTTCTTTGACTATCCTCAGTGAACCTGCTTATATGACTGTTCAAAAACTAGTTCAAACAAACAGGTCCTCCTGGCGTACCAGGAGTCAGACACAGAAGTCTCTAAACTCTGCATGTGTGTCAGTAGGGGTAGACATCAGCTGGCATGGGATCTCTGCCAGTTGCATATTTAAAGGAAGAGAGCTGCCTTTGTAGGCTGTTTCCAGGACATTTGGGCCTGTCCAGAATCATTGCTAAAGCCTGAACTGAATAGAAGGTTAACATTTAATGAAGAGCTATCCTTTGTTCAAGTTAATACCTCTTCATTTCTCCATTCCTCTCCATTTTCTTGCTTTTGTTTTCTCTTTTGTCTTGAATTGTCGTCCTGATGTATGCCTTATTCCTTCTGCACTGGGGTTTAATTCTAGTTTTTTTGAGCCAAGAAATCAGGTCTGACAGTCGTGCCTCTCTTACTGATGAACCACACACCAATAGTTCCAGACGCTAAGCTTGTTTTGGCCCCCGTCAGTCTCTAGCATGATGCATAGTCACTGAACAAAATTAATTTTCCCAAATAGATGCAAAGCCTTGAGACATAGCTGGGTGGTTCAGCACCATACGGAAAGCCTGGGCTTGCACGAAAACATTTGGAGATGCACTTGAGAGCAAGCCCAGAAGAAAGCAGACTGAAAAGATGCCACGTTTCTCTAGGGGAAACATGCACGTTGCACAGATTATCCAGCGTGTGAGTGCAGTGCTTCCCTGAGATGAGCTGATTACTGTAAAAAGGAAAACTCTTCTGCCACTTCCCTTCATCCCTACTTCTCTCTAATCTTTGCTGTGCTTTTTTCCTTTTTTAATTTTTTCTGGACACACAGCCCCTCACCCTCAGCCACTGAGGCTCTGGCACTTGTTGAGTCTTCTTGTAAATCAACTTAACAGAACAGCAAAAAACTATGCAGGCTTCCTCCTGTGCTCTCTCAAGAGTTAAATGTTCTCACAGATGGGATTGGAGAGTACAAGACTGAGACTTAACATCTCCCCTGTCCAAGCACTGATAAGCTGTTTTATGTGCTCATTAAGTCTCAAGAAATGGTAGTGACTTTTTTTCAAAGAAGGTTCATCCTTAAAGATGCAGGAAGCAAAGCGAAGTAAACAGAGGTGATCAGATGTGGTCAAGAGAGACTAAGATAAATCCCTTTGAAATTGCATATGGTATAGGCTATCAAAAAGGTCTATTTAAAGAAAGCTTTTATTGTCAGAGGAGCAGAAGTCTGCCAAAACTACTCTCCAGTCACTAACATTTCAATGCTATCTTCCTAGATAACAGCAGCAGCAGCAATAGCTTTTACAATCTAATTCCAAGAGGCTACCATGTCAGATTTCTACTGGAATGAAAAAGTCAAATGAGAATGCTGCTCTTCCATTGTTTTTCAGCAGTGCCCTTATTCCCCTGCTAAGCATGAACAATGTTACAGATGCCCAAAACTTGGCTAGAGCTTCTCTGCCATTGTGTATAACCTCGTAAGGGCAGTTTTTCCCTAAACACCGCATATTTCAAACCCTCAACATTCAGTTTCACAACTAGCCTTTAACAGAGTAACACATTTTTATTCTTTCCCTTACTCTGAAGAGTTAACGCAATGATGAAGCGCGGTTTTAACCCTTCTTACATCTCATCAGCGTATCCACTTGATTTCAAGTAGCTTTACCAGCACAAACTCAGTTGAGACATCACTGGAGGTGTAGGCAAAGCCGATGGACTTTGGCATTTGTAACAACGAATCAATGAGAAAGAGCATCCATTTGAGTCACCTCTATCTTGCATCTGCAAGTAATCGATGAGCACAGAGCAGGGGTAGCATCGCTTGCTTTATATACTGAGCACATCAATACAGAAGTCACTAAGCAACAAACATAAACCAAGCAATATTTTCAACAGTTTGTGTGTTAACTATTCACTCTGTATGTTGGATGTGAACGTAGTGCTGGGGAAAAGCACCAGATTGACAGCCCTGGCACGTTGCTGTTTGCTTTTATAAGCAGAAGAGATGGTGCGGGCAGTGGCAAGGAAAAGTTTCCTTGTGTCTGTGCTATGAATTGCTTTGTCAGGAACAGGACTGCTTTCTTAAGCTGGCACTTGGAAAGGTTGCTACTGCACAGGGACTTGAGCAGGTATTATTGTTAAACCTGGACTCGTTGCCTTCCTAAACCCTGCATTTCCCACCCACACTGCCGCATGGCCACCTGGTATGGCACGGGAATACACTTGCTGAATTATTTTGTTATCCTTCATTGGCTGGATGGGGATATTCATCTCACCTCTCAGTAAACAATGGCAGTGCTGCAATGTCTTGCCATCCCTCACATCCAGTTGCATAAATGCAACAGAGAAAGCTACGGCCTTAAAGCATTAAACACTCCCCCTGTGCACTGATCAGCTCATTAAATGTAGCAGCAGCAAGCCACTCATTAGATTCAGACTCTTATCCATCACCTTGAGATACCAGCTGTGAAATCATTGATAAAAAGGACAAAGGATAAAAGGGATATATTGGATTTCATACTGCTCAGAACCCCTGATGGCTTGAGATGTACAAACGCTATCGTAACTTAGTATTCTCTAAGTGTTATACAAAGAAAGGGTTCTTTCACTGGCAGGTTCAAAGGTGTTTCTCAGCAGCAACCATATACCCAAAGCCAATTCTTTTCAAGATGCATAAAAAACATTACGCTCTGGATTTCATATGGCAAGGAAATTCAAAAGCAGGAGAGAATTTGGATTGAAAAAATCCCTTTTATAATAAAAAGAGACATCTGTTAATAATTTTGCAATTCCTCTCTTGCAATAGTTCTGTATTCCATGTTGAATGATACAATTTCTTTAGTAATTTAGCTACCTCTTTTTTTTTTTTTCAAATTTTTCCCCCCAAAAAAGAAAAAATATGTTGGGAGTATTTGGTCAAAATTCTACAGTTTTAAACACCACAGCCTTTGGAATGTAAATTAAGACAGTGTGAGATTGTAATATAACCTCCTTGTAACATTCATGCCAGGTCCTCTTTTAAGTGCTTTCAACACTGCACACAGCGCCATAGAGAAAATCTTCTAAAAACATACTTCTTTGCTGCCAATAAGAAAGGGAATAAATTTAAATATTGTACAGATGGAAAAATATGGTCTGAATATTTGATGTGCAGGGAAAATTACTTGGGGGTAGTATTAAGTTTTCCTGATATTGACTTTTCACACAAGTACCAAGTGTGTTGCCTTGCAGTTTTTGCAATATTATGCCTTAAACTTCAGTCCAAAGGAGAGTAAGGTAGGTCTGGGTGCCCAGATACTGCTACACTGGTTTTGATGGCAATTCCTTGCCTCAGCTCAGGACTAGGCTCACAGAAATAATTGCTTCCTTGTTGTATGTTGACAGAAATAAAGACATTTATATTTGTAAAGGAATTTGATTATATCCGATACCAAGTCTTTGTGCTATAAAACACATCTACTTTTTTCTTTTCTTTATTTTTTTTTGCCATAGAAATAAATGAATAAAGCTGAAAGCACACTGTTTCTGTGTATTGCTGAGCACCAGCAGATGTAAAGTCTGCGGAACCTGTCTGAGCTGAGACACAGCTGAAGGTCGAGATTTCAGGTGAAGTCTATACGAGTGGCAGTACAAAGGTTCTCCTTTCTGCTACTGGAGGGGGAAAGTTCACTGGGGAAGGGAAATGGCCATTAAAACAACAAAAAATCAAACTACTGTGAACTGTGAAACTTTGCTATTTATTAGGATTGCCCTGCAGAGAAAAGGCAAACTTGAAAATCACAGAACCATAGAATAGTTTGTGTTGGAAGGGACCTTTAAAGGTTATCTAGTCCGACCGCCCTGCAATAAGCAGGGACATCTTCAACTAGAGCAGGTTGCTCAGAGTCTCATCTAACCTGACCTTGAATGTTTCCAGGGATGGGACACCTATCACCTCTCTGGGCAACCTGTACCAGTGCTTCATCACCTGCATTATGAATTTTTTTTTCATTATATCTAGTTTAAACCTACCCTTTTTTAGTTTAAAATCATTATCTGGGGTTCTGTCACAACAGCCACTCCTAAAGTTTGTCCTCATCTTTTTACAGGCCTCCTTTAAGTACTGAAAGGCTGTAATAAGGTCTCCCCCGAGCCTTCTCTTCTCCAGGATGAACAACCCAAACACTCTCAGCCTTTCTTCACAGAAGAGGTGTTCCAGGTGATCATTTTTGTGGCCCTCCTCTGGACGCACTCCAACAGATCCATGTCTTTCCTGTACTGAACACTCCAGAGCTGGACACAGTACTCCAGGTGGGGCTTCACCAGAGCAGAGTGGCAAAATCACCTCTCTTGACCAGTTGGAGATGCTTCTTTTGATGAAGCCCAGGATACAGTTGGCCTTCTGAGCTGCAAGTGCATATTACTGGCTCATGTCCAGTTTCATCTACTAGTACTCCCAAGTCCTTCTCCATAGGGCTGTTCTCAATCCATTCATCCCCCAGCTTCTACTGATATTGGGGATTGCCCTGACTCAGGTGCAGGACCTTGCACTTGGGCTTGTTGAACTTCATGAGAGTTACACGGGCCCACTTCTCAAGCTTACCTAGGTCCCTCCGGATGACATCCTGTCCCTCTGGTGTGTCAACTGCACCACTCAGCTTGGTGTCATCTACAAACTTGCTGATGGTGCACTCAATCCCACTGTCTATGTCACTGATGAAGACATCCAACAGCACTGGTCCCATTTCAGACTTCTTAGGGATACAACTTGTCACCAATCTCCATCTGGACATTGAACTGTTGACCACTACTCTCTGGATACGACCATCCAACCAATTCCTCATCCACCTAACCGTCCATCCATCAAATCCATATCTTGCCAATTTAGAGAGAAGGATGCTGTGGGGGACTGTGTCAAAGGTCTTCTTACAGAAGTCCAGATAGATGACATCCATAGGTCTTCCCTTGTCCACTGATGTAGTCACTCACTCCATCATAGAAGGTCACTAGATTGGTTGGGCAGGACTTGCCCTTGGTGAAGCCATGCTGCCTGTCTTGAATCACCTCCCTATCCTCCACATGCCTTAGCATAGCTTCTAGGAGGATCTGTTCTGGTCTTCCCAGGCTGACCTTACATAGTGGCAGCAAAATAATTGTATCATTTAAACCAGCTTTTAATAAGCTTCAGGGAACACCACTGATGTATAATTCATGCATTTAGTATTAATAACTTTTGTTCTGTCAGATGTAGCTGTTTCACGCAGACCAGTAAAACCTACAAAGGTAGCTTTCTTATTCACATGACTTCAAATTACGAAGGAATAGATTTCTGTTTACTGTAATTAACCTCCCTTTAATCCCATGTTTCAAACTTACCCATCAGTTTGCTGTCAATCTTGACCTTATCTGTTCTTATGGATAAGTTAAGTTGTAGAGTCTCGTTTGCACTATAGGAGAACTGCAAAAGATGACACAATAGAGGTATTTCTGCCTTAATTTGGCAAGGTTAATTTCATGCATTTTCTATAATTCTCAGTAATCAGAGCTGTGAAGGTTTTAGAAACTATCCCAAAGCTTATGGTCGTTTTTTTCATCCTGGCCAAGCACATTTACAGAAAAATGTTTTAATGAGCCTAATCCTTCACAATCAGAATTTTAAAGTACCAAGGGACAGCGATATCTGAATACTTGCTTTTCATTAATTTAATTTACATTCGGTTCTAAGTATCCAAGAAGCAAAGGTACTGTTCAGATTCAGTAAGTATAGCTGCTGACCCTGCTGAGTTCTCCCTTCCCACACCATCTGGCCCCATTACTTCTGCGGACACGGCAGACTCGCACCACATGGAAGGGAAATCTCTTGCATCCTTTGCAGTGCAACCCCCTCATTATAGCCAAAGCAAAAGATTCACATGCTCCAAGACATGAGCTTCTGCTCATTTTCAAAGACAGCAGCAATAACAACCAGTGGGAAGGAAAAAGAGCAAAGAAAAATTAAATTGCTTTATAAAGCAAATGCTTTGCGCTAGGCTCAAATGCTGCATAAATGCACTAGATCACAAGACTACTCAGTTAGTACGCTTATAAAACATAAAGCCATCAAGTCAGCATAACATTTGTGAGTTCCTCTTTGAGCTTGGTAATTAGACTTAAAAAAAAAAAATAATTATTTCCTTTCTCTGTAAAATAAACCAGGGTGAAAGAAGCACAGCTTGTAAATGGCCAAACAACAACATCCTGTTACCATTCCCATTCTTATAGATGTAAAATGGGAAAGATAATGAGTTGGAGTGTGGAGAGGGAGATCTCTGAAATTCTCACCTTTTATCCTTAATGTTTTCACCAGAATGCATAAAAAGTGAAGAATAAAAGAGTAATGGTCCCAAATTCCTTCAAGGACAGTTCAGTGAATCCATGGAGTGCATAGACAAAGAAATTGAGGAGAAAGAATCGAGAGCTTTGGCTGCTACTGCCAAAGGAGAATCTCCATCAGAGGTGACTTTCTTCTCTGAGGGAAACCAGTATTACCTGTATATTTCTGGACACATGTGGACACTGGAACAGGACTATAAGAACTGAATATATTTGGTAGGCGAATCATGTATTTGATTTACCTCTTTACTCATGAATGAAAAATTTCCTTCATCTGATTCATGAACAGGAGCTTCGAATTCAAATTGCCTGTTTCCAACCACTAATTTTTTACCCTGGGGAAGAGAAAAGCTCAGCTTAGAATCCATAGAACACCAACATGTGTATAAATTATCACCAGGCAATATCCTCTTCAGCACTGGAAGTAATAAGACCAAATGGAGAAGGCTAACCCGTTAAAACAAAAGTTCTATAACAAACCTAGTGAAACACTGAGCCAGCACAATGTGCTGCTTTGCTGCACCAACGTTCTTTAGAAGTGGAAGCACCAAGCAGTGCAAATAAAGCAAGAACATACTTAGCACTCTGGTTTGGGGAGCAATAAGAAAAAGCCAAGAGATGTGAACACTGGGTGGCTTCACGCATCGGATGTGTTATTGACAGAGCTGTCTGTGTTCTGCCCTTTCAGGTTTTCTCTGCAGGGATCCCGGGCTGAGCAGGAATGCAAGAACTGCATGGGAAACTGGAATGAACGTCTCTCAGATCTTTCTAGCTTTTCTCCTCCTGCCTCACCATGACTCCCGTCTGTGTTTTCACAAGACAGTCTTTGACAGCAGCACCAGCTTAAGGGTATTTCTGCCTCCTAGACACCTTCTTCCCCATATCTTCTCCCTAGGCTCTAAATCCATTCATTCCTGCCTTTAGGCTGCAGCATGTACTGACCTGTGCTGCACCAGCAAATCTCTCAGCTTGGCTGTTCTGTGATTCAATTGAGGAACTGAGCTGGCAAAAACCCAAACACATGAGCCCATGACACTGTTTTTGTGCTGGGTCATTCTCCCGCTCTGGCCCACAAGACAACTGCGCAAACAGCTTTGCCAGAAGAACCAGAGAAAGAAATAAGTACCAAGGATATTTTCAGACAATATTGTTGGTAAACATTTATGAAATCAGAACCCACTGGTTGACAAGACCACCTTCACCTTTATAGAATCATAGAATGGTTTGTGTTGGAAGGGTCCTTCAAAGATCAGCTAGTCCAACTTCCCTGCCATGAGCAGGGACATCTTGCACTAGATCAAGTTGCTGAAAGTCCTGTCCAACCCAGCCTTGAGCACTTCCAATGATGGGGCAGCCACCACTTCTCTGGCAAACTGTTCCAGTGTCTCACCACCATCATCATAAAAGATACTCTATCTAAACCTACCCCCTTTCAGTTTTAAACCGTTGTCCCTTCTCCTGTCACTAAAGGCCCTGGTAAAGTTTCTCTCTGTCTTTCTTAAAAGGCCCCTTTATATATTGAGGAGTCACAGAGTCTCTCCTCAGAGCCTCCAACTCTCTCAGCCTTCCCCTGCAGGAGAAGAGTTCTAGCCTTCTGATCATTTCATGGGTTATCCTCTGGGCCTGCTCTAAAGGGACCATGTCTTTCCTGTGCTGGAGATCCCAGAGCTGGACATAGTGCTCCAGCTGGGGTCTCACCAGAGTGGAGTGGAGGAAGATAATCACCTCCCTTGACCTGCTGGCCATACTTCTTTTTATGCAGTCCATGGGCTTTCTGGGCTGAAAGCACACACTGCTAGCTCATATTTAATTTTTTATCCACCAGTATCCTCAAGTCCTTCTCCACAAGGCTGCTCTCAATACATTCATCTCCAAGTTGTATTGTTATTGGGGATTGCACGGATCCAGGTGCAGGAACATGCCGGGGGCCTTGTTGAAATTCATGAGAACTTCACTTTGATGCTTTCTGTGGATGTAAAGAACTAGCCTCTACTTTTGTCCAGAACCACTTGAGTTTTTGAGGACATGGCAAACAGATACCAGTTACCTGATTCCTCTTTCCTGCTCTGAGAGTTACTAAGTTGTCTCCCGCTGTCATCTAAGCCTCATGTATGAGGATCTGCAATCTACTCACTGACTATGCCCAAACCTTCACTGCTGATCTCTACCTAGAAATAGAGATGCTTATAGGCACAATGTTGCCGAGTTTACAGAGTCACCCATGAGAAGGCAGGTTGCACACTGCTCTTTTAAACAAAGTACAGCTTAAAAAAAGATAAAAGAGCTAGTAGTTCTAAGTGACAACAGAACATTAATTTTTTTGCTTTTTCTAAGGAAGAATTTAGGCAAGGAAAATAGGAGAAAAATGGATATATACCAATGTCCTGATCAATAAAAACCTTAAATGTGCTCACAGTTGCATGACTGTTATTTCCAAACATAATGCCCAGGATATCCTGTGGCTAAATCATTCCACATGAGAAGCTCCATGCTATTCTGCATTTGGGCTGCGGGCCAACCCGTACAAAACATCCATCCATGGCTTCTCCTGAGCCACCTTGCCCTTCATAAGATGTTTACCAAGTGTAAGTTAGGCCCTTACTTAAATGAACTTTCAGTATCCAAAGTTATTGCTTCAGTGTGACCCCACAGGCATGACTGCCTGTAAGATTAGAACTATTTCATATCTTATTTGTCTGGTTTTGTATATGCTTAGAGGTCTGTGTATGCAGCCGTGGTCACTCTGTGTGCCTATTCAAGTCCTGGCACTGAAGGCATTATTATTTTGGGTTAAAAATGCACCTCTGTACCAGGAAATATGGAGCTGCTCCCACAACAAAGATGATGTTTCTATATGGTTCTCATCTAAGAATAATTATTCCAACATCATTTGATGCTCATTGCTCTCAGACATCTTTCCAGCCTAGGGCCTATGCATTCATCTTATTTCTTACAAAGATTTGAATTCACACAAGCCTTCCCAGTTCCAAGTTAAATAAATGCATACCCGGTCTGGTCTGTAGGCAAACTGCTAAACATTGCTACCTGTGACAAACCATTCAACCAACGGGATATGCCTCTGCCTTTGGTAAATGTAATTGATATCTCACAGAACAAAACCAACCAACTAATCATAAATCAAAACAAAAGAAAAATGGCAGCAGCTTTCTCTTTCCCTTTTCTTTACTAGTAATTCAGAAATATTAAAGTGCTTATTCACACAATGATCAACTAGATGAAGGGGGGTTTTGTGTTCCTGCTGCTTTTTCTCTTCCTTGGAGGAAAAGGGTCCTCTGGAAGTCAAATTCAGCATATCCAGATTATGCTTTTCCCCTGAATTTGTTCTCAAGAAGGAATGGGCTCTTCCACTAATATCAAGAGATTAGGGAAAGATTTTCTTCTTCTGTAGAAAAAAAGGCTCTTCACAATGTTAAACAAAGGAAATGTGAGTAAATTTTCTGGAATACTTTTCCATTTTTAGCAAAGAGAGATGTGGCCTTTAAGACAAGTGTTGTGTGCCACATCTTGCACACAGCCATACCTCCTACCAGGGACTGGCACTGGCTTCTCAGAAAACAGACCAAATTCCTTTGTTTACATATATTTTAAAGTCTTCAAGCAAAAATGTTTATTTTTGAAGATGTGTTTGTATAACATGGTCTTGATACATGTATAGTGTAGTGATACACAGCATGGTCTTCTTGTGATTGCAGTCCTTACGGGTTGCTTTTTACCCTTCTCCAAATACCAGTCTTATGTTGTTATTCTCCAGACCTGTTTAACCTTTTCCATCCCTTGGCAGGCGTAAAAGAGATGACAGAAAGACTTTGTAAGATACATAGTACTTCAGTTTGTCAGAGGGGAAAAACAACAAACCACCTCAAAACCCAAGAGCCTTCTTTCCCTTGATAGATGTCTGGTAGTTAAAGCAATCAATTCAATCTCAGCATATCTATCATCAATCTGAATTTACACAAAGACAACATGGAAACAAGCAACAGAAACTAAGAACAATACTTGAGCTATCACCTAAAGAAGTGGGTTTTAAGCTTTGTTTTTATTAAACTAATTTTTTTAATGCATCATCTAGGTTATAAAACAATTAAAAGCTTGAGGTCAAACTCTGGTTTCTTAGAAGCTTTGTAATTTACTTTCTGGAAGCAAGTACTGAGAATGTAAAGCCTTTGCTGCAGCTGAGAAAATACCTGATCTTCTGGTTTGATGGTTACACACAAAATAAAAATAAAAAGATTGATTATCCAAACTAAAGAACATTTAATTTCTGAGTGCAGGGTTTTTTTGTTGTTGTTTTAAAAGTGCAAAGTGAATTAAGCACTCTGAATGATGTCATTCTAGAACAACAAAAAAAAGTGATTATTTGATTAGAAAGAAGATCTGAAACATTCACAATTCCTAAATCTTCTCTGCTTTCATTAGATGAAAAATAAATATCAAGTGTTCCAGTAGGTCCAGTTTACACTCTTTAAAAAAATCCACTCATATCTAGTAGTTAAAATATTCTGACCATCTCTAATTCTGTTTTGGTGATGACTCTACGACAGTAACCAGTATTATATCAAACTTGAATGTGTAGCTCTCTTCCTTCTTTAAAAACAGCAAGATCTCCAAGAAACACAAACTATACTTTAGTTTAGGAGTGTGGCTGCAGTTGAAGTGGAATTCAAATGACAGCTAGCTTTGAATTAATCTGCTTACCTGATAATAAGCTAGATGTCTTCCCTCAAAATACACCGTTGTTCGGTATTCCATAGGGATTATTGGAGGGTTAGGGTTTAGAAACTGTGGGCATTCTTCTTCCTGGGGAGGGAAACGTTTTATATGTAATTCCAAATAAAAAATCTATCAAAACAAGCTCCAATGGCCTTCGGACAATGAAATGATTGTTCTGAAGAACTTCATGCTTAAAATACAGTGACAGATTTGATTACACCCTTTCAAATTAGACATGCTAAAAATGACTGCAGCATATGTCAAAGATGTGGGTGATTATCTTTCTCAGCCTTGAAATCTTGCTCCTCCCATTGAAGCAAAATAGTAAAAGGCACAAAAATATCCTTTCAGGAGTTATTCAGTCTCACTCCCCCTCCTCAGTCACACCCTTAAATTCCCACCCCCTCATAGTCCCTAAAAAAAAAAACCCTTTACACTTTTGGAGTTAACTTTAGAATAATTTTTAAATCCTTAATGAGACCAACTGATAGGAGAGAAAATGCAAAGAAAACACTAAAGTGTTCTAATAAAAGCCTAATAATCTTATTTTTAAACATTACCATATTTTGTTTAATCACATCCTGTATTGGAGAGGACTCTTCACAGATATGTCTCCTCCAGTCCCACTGGCAATTCCATCTATTGCTTGCACAGGAATAGCATCTACAAATATAACATGATAGTCATGACAAACTGTGAGGCTTTTTCCCCCATTGACAGAAAAAGTAAATGAAATTCCATCTTTATTTGAGAAAGGTAGGCAATCTGTTATAGTGTCCTTACTATATTAAGCTGAAAACTTCATAGTAAGAACAGTTCAAGAACCCCAGAAAGCTATTTTCTCCCTTAAGTATTTGATAAAGTATAAGAAAATCACAGCATCTCAAACTTTGAGATCAAGTCTGAGAGGACTGGAAATTATCTTGATCAACCTTCATACCTAAAGATGAACAAAGTGGGGTTCAGGTTGGCTTTGGTTGCCCTGGGTAGCCAGGTCTGGAGCAGGGCTGATGATGGGGACAGAGTAAGCTTTGACTGTCCTATTTGAATGCACCACAACCCAAAGCACCAACCTGTTAGCTGAGGAACAAGAAGGTAATCAGATGTTCACAGAGGTCCCCCGCAGATACATGAGCAGCTACAGAAATGGCAACCCAATGAACTGGCCTTTAATTCTACATGCCATGAGCACTCCCATTCCATGTGGTTTATGTTACTGGCTCAGCTGGTGCCCTTCAACCATTTTTTAAACTCCATTAAAATGTAAGAAAAATTATTTGAACGGTGGCAAATTTTGAGAGTGCCAAAGGCTTAAATGGTGAAATGACTGAGTAACTCAGCTGCCAGCTACCTGCAATACTGGATCTAAACACCTAAGTTTAGGAGCTGAAATACTTACGGCTGATTTTCAAAAAGATTCATTGCCTCTTCACAGTCATAAAAAGGGTAAGTATGTGATGCAAAAAATATCTTGTTCTCTCCAAAGGTTAACTGAAGTGGAACCGAAACATGATCTATCACAAAAGAAAAAAATTACCTAAGTGGTTGTGAAATTCTTTTGCTCTTGAGCTGAATACTACAATGATAATGCTTTTATTATTTTATAGGACATAAGCAAATATTTAACTATCCTGTTGACAGTCTGGATATCATGACTTGTTATACTTCAGATCTATAGGCTCTGTTTTGTCTTCTTCAGCTTTACAAAATTTTCACTGCATGGTTGTCAGAAGAAAAGCAGAGATGGGATAAAGGGAAGAAGCAAAATTGCAGAATAGCTTTGTTTTATGGAAGTGTTTCTCAGTGGTGCCATCATGCCAGAATTTTAAAGAGTCTAGAAGAACAAGGAAAACTGAACAAGGAGATAATTGAACACAGATGAAAACTGGAACGAGAACAGTAATTTTAAATAAAACATTTTCTTAAATATGAATATGTCTGCATGTAAAATTACTTCTTTTATTTGTGGATTAAAACTGTCATCGTCATGTGAATTAAAGCAAGGGATCTTTGTGGTTAATGCCCAACAGTGCCTGAAATGCTAAGTTTGCTATACATGACTTCTCCTCAAATGTACTTCTTGTCTGGATTATTATTGAACTAAAAGCGGAAAATTTATCTTTAGAAACTGGTGCTTTCCTCAGTGAAGCTGTTTGAAATATCTTCTGCGGAAATCATTAAGCCTTTATGACAAGTTATTTCACAAGCTACTGAGCAATTTCAAATTATGCTTTCCTTGAACAGGTTCTTGGAAGACCATCAGATGGTTGGCTGGAATTCACCTTTGCCTACACTTGGTACCCTTGGACCTTGGTAGGAATGCCAGGGGATTTCCTGTTGTTAGGAGAAGGCATCCTTCTCCTCTATAAAGGTCCTATTCCCTTTGGAACCAACCACAGCTACAGTAACCCACACTTTTCCAAGCTCAATAAGGTTTCTTATCAGTAAGTGGATGGCTCAGTACTTTTGTCACGTTACCAGGAACCACTGTCTGCGCTCATAACCGTCTGCTTCTGATGAAGTGTCTGTCAAGCTTCTCAGCATCTTTATATTACTTTTGAACCACCGGCTGAGAGAGGCATATTATTTCTAGGTGAATTGGTTACTCTAATGCCATTCCTGTCAGGCTTCTAGTCCCACATTTTATGCTGAAGATGTCATGTTTATCAACTCAGATGCTTTATGTCATGCCATACAAAATATTTATGGAATGTGAATTGGCCCTAAATAATGGAGTGCTGCTTTAACACCTGGCATAATCTCATACTGTGACACACCCCTGCTAGTTTAAAATTTCAGAGAGAGATTTTAACACCATTACCTTTCCTGCAGCCAAAACTGGATTTTGACCTGTTTCAGCATTATGAGAATTGAAACTAGGTGCTTCCTAGTACCCCTCTTTTTGTTTGTTTGGTTGGTTGGTTTTGTTTTTTAACCTTTTTTTTTTTTTTTTTTTTTAAGTTGATACATAATAAACAGTGCTGTGTAATCAGTTTTTATTCCATGTGTTTATGCATCGAGATATATGAACTTAAAGCATGAATAAAGCACTGTCGAGGAAATAGCACTAGAATTATGGTTGGCAACTGACCTTAAGCATATAATCAGTGGTTCAGAACAATGATACAGACTTTAATTCTATGATCATATATTTTTCCACTGGACTAACTATTGCAGAAGCTAGAGGGCACATAGTAGAAGAGGTAGAAGGTTTTATGAGAGAAAGAACAGCCTTGTGACATGGCCCAGAAAACAAGCCACTGAACTACAGCTGACTAGAGCAAAACTAAGACATCAGAGTTGAAACATTTCACATCTGAAGCGCACATGTGGCTCTTCTGGTCCCACAACTCAGAGTGATTAGGGTAAGATTAGAGTAGCTGGGTTTTGTTTGTTGGGGACATAGAATAATACCTCTCTGTCTGTGTCTACACCTCTGCTAAGACCCCATTTCAGGTTCCTGGTAGAAACACTGAGAATGACACAGCTTGTAAATACAGTAATGGAAAAAGTTTTTTAAAATGTTTGAATGGACAAAGTTCAGCAATGGACTATTTGGGGAAAGGGTCTGGAAGATTAAAAAAAATAATTTATGTATCTCATATAAAAACATGACATCAGAATCTGTAGGCTATGATCTTTCCTCTTATTATACAGGGAGGGTAGCAATGTTTCTTTACCTTGACCTTTTGGTGTTGGAGGAATCGTATCAGGTGGATCACAGATAATAGCCCCTTCTTTCAGTTGAGCGTAATGGGTTGTTTCACCAAATGTACATAAAACTTTGTCACTCTCAGTCAAGGCTGGCAATGGACTCACAGTCAGTTCCACCTAAAAACAAAATTTGAAAAGGGCAAAATATTTGAAACAAATGAAAAAACCCCAGATCCAGTAAGATTTATGGCCAAATAATTTCGATTGCTCTCTTTCTTTTTAGGCCAGCAGTAATATTTTGGCTAGTATCACAGAAGATGGTTTTCCTTTTCATTTTTTTTTTCTTCCTATCTGCTAATCTTTTCTTCTTATACCTCTATCAATATTTCCAGGCTGGGCCTCTGCTGAATTAGGTACAAAACCACCTTGTCCTGTCAATGCATTAGACCAGGAAAACAAATTCCATACAGACACACCCAAACCTTTTATTCTTGTCCTGAGCATCCAGTTTAGCAACAGTAAACAGTGTGGTTAACACTTAAATCCTGACAAACTTAATTAAAATTTCATTAACCTTAGGTATTACTAGTGAAGGATGAAACCAAGGCTGGATGAGCTGGAAAAGATGGAGTTTGAAAGGGATGAACAGAAAAGTGGCTTCCTCAAGACTCAGATGTATATATGCAAGAAACCCACCGAGATCTATCATTAGTGCTGAAAAAGGATTTCTGAGTGATAGATCTTAACTTCCTCAAGGAAATCATAAATACAGAATGCATGTGAGAAACTAAAAGCAAACTAAAATGTGAAAGCTTAGTAAGGAAAGAGGAAAAAATTTAAATGACATTTTGGATGCTGTCTTTGATTTAATGCGTCAGGTGTGTTAATTATACAGTATAACTTTTTTTCCATTTTGTATTGCCAGTAGAAATGACAATCACAGAATCATAGAATCACAGAAAGGTAGAGGTTGGAAAGGGCCTCTGGAGATCGTCAAGTCCAACCCCCCTGCCACTGAAAAGAGACTGGCCCTTTCTACTTGACACCCACCCTTCAGAGATTTGTAAACATTAATAAGATCCCCTCCTCATCTTTCTCTTCTCCAGGCTAAACAGTCCCATGTCTCTCAATCTTTCCTCAAAGAGAGATGTTCCAGTTCCTTCATCATCTTTGTAACATTCTGTTGGACTCTCTCTAGTATTTCCCTGTCCCTCTTGAACTGAGGAGACCAGAAATGGACACAATCATCCCTTTCTCACTGAAATTGGCCCACTACGTTACGAGCTGCAATGTTTTTTGGTGATTAAAGGAATCATGAGGAGACAATGGCATTAGTGATGTTACAGACTGCATGTAAATGCTCATTTGAAGTTGGGGTTGGTTTTGGGTTTTAAGTATTTTGGCCTCAGATGCTGATATGAGACACCAGAGGCTTGTCAACACAAGCTGGCAAGATCTGAACTAAGAGAAGGCGTGGATCTTAAGTGGATTACTTACACTCTACTAACACTTTTATTCAACATAGAAATGGTCTTACCACAATGCTCTTTATGTCATTTCGGAATGGAATCAAAGTGACTTGAATGAAAGTCTCTTTATTTCTGGGTAAGAGGGATTAAAAGTCATTTTAATGAATTTACTTGCTGAGCACCTCCAGGAAGCCCTAAGTCTGCAGTGGCATGCTCCATTTGGAGTTAGAACAAGCTATGACACCCTGGTCACACATGCTAGGGGAGGTTTAGGTTGGGTATTGGGAAGAATTTCTTCAGAGAAAGGGCTGTAAAGCACTGGAAAACAGGCTGTCCAGGGAAGTGGTGTAGTCATCATCCCTGGAAGTGTTTAAAAGATGTACAGATGTGTGCCGAGGGACATGGTTTAGGGGTTAACGGTTGGACTTGATGATATGAAAGGTCTCTTCCAATCAAAGCAAGACTATGAACACTCAGTTTTGTTGCCACTGAGTCTTTGTGCGTGATGAATTTACCTTCTCCATGTACCCAGACAAACTTTGCTGTGTAGGCAAATCCACTGCTGATTTTAAAGCAACGGCTTATGGCTTCACTGCCTACTTAAGTTTATGCTCAAGTAAGCTGAAAGGGCAGCATGAAATCTCCCCTATCAATTACTTTTTATGGGTTATACAACATTGTGCAACGTTTTCATAATATTCAAATAAGTGTAAGTGCTTTATCATCCACACCAGTGCATCATTTTTGTTTACAGAGAAAGTCAAAAAGAGCATTTCCTAGAAGAAAACAGGAACTACAACCTGCAAAAACAGCAGGCAAGAAAGAGCACTGTGAGAAATGCCAGAGACTGAGATACCCAAAACACTACCCTATTCCTAGTCTCCACCGTGCATAAGGAAATGCAGCTATTCATCTTCATGGAAGTCACATCACTGTGCTTTAAGAACATGTAGGGAAAGCATTTTCTTGCCATACCTTAGCAGGAGCTCTCCGACTCATATTGAGAGGATCTGCACTAATAATAGTCATGCATGTGCCACTTGGACTCCACAGCCAGTGGTTCTCCTTATCGGCCGTTCCACAGTCTGCTTTCTTTGTGCACCTGACAAAACAGGAACAAAACCAAAGCAAAGCAATGTTATAGGTGGATTCTGCTTTCTCTGAACTACCCAACAATTTCAGGATTAAAATCTGAAATTACAACACAAGATGACTGGGAATTTGGTTTAATATTGACTATTTATGTTGTGATTAGAGAATTTTTAGTAGTTTGAGCGGTGGAATAAAAAATAATGGTTTGAGACATCAAAAGCAAGCAGGGAAACATGCCTATACTATTTTGGATACCACCTTGGATTAGACAACCCAAACCCATACAGAAGCAGTAATATTTAGCCCAGGAGCCATCAGGCAATAGAGCCATTGCCTGATCATCTGATACCAGGCTGATTAATCCAGACTAATATATAACTAAGTCCTGAATGAGTGGGCACAGCCTGTTTTTTCAGTGGGTCAAGTGGCAGACACCTATGTGTTGACAGTCTTAAGACACCCTACTCATGAGAGTAAGAAGCATTAGGGGCACGCAGGCTTGTGGAGAGTTCTTGTGAAACTGTAAGACTAGAAATGTTGCTTTTGAGGTGGTTGTTTTCATTAACTCCTGCCACTATTTACTCTGCCAGGGCACTGTTACTATTGCAAGAAAACAACAGCGATTATGCAGCCTCACCAAAAATACTGGCAGATTTTCTCAGCTCAAATCCTGGAAGGACAGAAAGAAGAAATGCTGCAGTGCATAAGCTGCATGTGTGCCTACAAAAGCTTCGTGAAGTGTGTGTGGGGACAGTCTCATGCGTATTCTTTCCATTCTGTGCAAAGCTTAGGCAAAAATGCTGTAGGATCTCTGGTTGCTGTAGCAGAAGACTATTAATAAATTTTTCAGGGACTTTAACATATCACTTACATACAGAGTGAACATTCATATAACACATCCCTAAATATACTATTAAGTGCTGTGTGTAATCATAAGACAAAACTTGCTGCAGATGAGAAAATTATTAGAAATTAAAGACTTTTTTCTCCCCATTGGAAATAAATACTGGGAAATGTAAAAATTCATGTCTGCCTGTTCTCAGAGACCATTAATATTTTGAGATATTGAGGTCAGTGGTCATATCAGAAACCTGAAGGGAAATCTAGGGAAAATTGCCTTTTGTATGATACATGACACAGCCTTCAACTCCCAGTAGCACAGGAGGTGTTTGAGGTGCATACTCCAAATCCCCAGGTTTTATCCACAGCAACCAAAACCCAGGCTGGAAGAGTTACAGTATATTACATAAACCTGAATGCCTAAGTTTCTCTGCAGTGCTCCGTCTTATGCTACACATCAGGCTGATAGGTAACTCCATGTAATAGTTCACGTGTTCAGACAGGAAGCTAGAAGACTGAAATTCATCTGCATACTATAATTAAATGGCCCCTTTGTTCCAACAGCAAGTACTCAGAATCACAAATTCCCAACCGCTCATGCCAAGGGGTTAATTAACTTAGTAGTCAAAAAAAGAGCTGCAGGACCGCTCTGCTCTTCCCTCTCGCCACTCCAATCAAAGCAGAGTGTAAAGAAGAGACATTCAAGAGCTGTTAAGTGCTGTCCTAGTTTACATGTGTTTGAATATTAATTCAGTTAACCTCTGCAGATAGCCGGCCAAATGCCACTTTCTGCTCTGCTACAGTTAGGTGAGGGTTCAGTGTAGCTACACCTTTTGATAGATGCGTTTATATGACAACAGCATTGGAGCTACACACTTTATTTCAGACATGGACAACTTTTTTCTTTTATGTTCTTGGGGTTTTTTTTTTTAGCACTTTCTGCTCTCCTTAAAATATAATGCTGTTATTTTCTGAATTTTAAATTTGGAGCACTCTCCTAATTTCTGGGAGAACATTTGATTGTACAGTTCATAAAGTGATAAAGAATGCAGTTAGAAGATGTATACTGTTTTTCAGTACCATCAGAAAAGTATCTATTTTCCCAAACTAATCAAATCTGCAAAAGTCAATGGGGACGTATTTGAGTGCAGAAGACTGCTATCAATGTTTGTGTGACAACATTAAATCACTATCAGGTAGGTGCATAAGGCTGAGTATAAAGAGCTGGGACTTTTACAGTGAGCAGTAATCCACAGCACATGTCAAAATTTAAACTATTCTGCTGCCTGCACCCAAGAAAGCACTGGCAACACTCACCTGCCCTCTCTCACGCACCAGCCGCAGTACGGGTCCCTCGCTTGAGTACACTTCTCACAGTCTGAGTATTTGTGGCAGTCCTGCACAGGTAGCCGATGCACCTGGAGAACCGAAAGCAAGGCAAACCATAACTGATCTGAGGTAGGCACAAGGGGACAGAAACATTTATGGACAGGGTTGTACAGTGCCGTTGCCTGTGGCAGCACAAAGGCCTGACCCTGTTTTATTGTGATCAGAGTGCAGCTTGAATTGAAGAAAATACACACAAAACCAGTCTGGTTATCTCCCCCTTAACAAAGTCCCAATTCACACACTTTTCCTGGTTTTATTCACTGTAATATTCTTTAATCTCTCTTCAAAGTACTGTAGGATATTGTTAAAATCAAGAATCACAAGCAAGTCTTACAAAATTGGGCTTTTTCAATTCCTTCAGTTACGTTAATTCTGGAAATCTGCATTACAGCAGCCACTGCAGGACAAAAACTGCATCAACAACTCTCTGAATTCAAGAAACAGCTACTGCAGGATGGATACTTTCAAAAGGCTAACATGGTACTGGCTAGATCATTTTTTAAACAGAATATCTTCTCCTCTGTATCACAAGCGCAGAGATGAAATTGTTTGGAAATAGAACTGTCAGAGGCACTTTTAGCCAGAAGGCATTTCAGAAAGTCTGCAAGCGTGAGCAAGCCAGGGCACTTCAGGTTACTGCACTTCTCCACACATAACCCTCCACCGTGCAATATATTCACAGAAGAAAATGGAAATAATTATGACAGGAAGCAGCAGGAAAAAGCATCATCAGTTCTCATGTCTCAGGCCCCCAGTAAAAAAATACACAGCTTCTGGTTTTGATTTCCTTTGATGCTTAGAATAAACAATTTTGTATTTTGGAAAAAGGAGACAGCACAAAACCATCTTTTTTAGTTACGTTGTTAAAATGATGCAAGAGGAGAATGGGACATAAGTCTTTCTGTTGATGACTATGATGTACTTTTAAAGAGCACAGAAAGTCTAGCAACAGTTACTCCAAGATGTAAGCTGCTTTTTTTTTTCTATCTTATCCTCTCATTTAAAACAACTGGCAATTACAAAGCTACTCTGGAAGTCTGAGTTTGGCCTCTTCTTTCACATTCAGAGTTCAGTCCGACTCAGTTAAGAAAAATGTCAACACCGGGTAGTTTTCCTGAATTTATTAATACAGACGTTTACCTTTTTAGCATTCTCTTCTTCCACAGATTCTTACCTAACTGGAGCTAAGTTACTGGCACTCTATTTCACTAACTGGTACCCATGAGTAATTTAATATCCAGTGAATGGGGGGTTTTTATGACAAAGTATTTATTTCATAATTCTGGCAGGCAGAAACAAGCCCTAGAGATTGCCGACTCTGCAAGTTTTATGTAAACTTAATGGATTTAAAGAAATAAAAGTGACTCCATTTACAGACAGTTTCAATGCAGAGAAACCAATTGCAGAGATTTTCTAATTGTCACTCAGTCAAAGAGAGTGGTAAAAGCTAAAACAGGGGGCCTACAAGAAGGTGGGAATGGGCCTGTTTACAAAGGCCTGTAGTGACAGGACGAGGGGCAATTGTTTTAAACTAGAGAAGAGTAGATTTAGACTGGATGTTAGAAATGTGTTCTTTACCATAAGGGTTGTGGAGCACTGGAACAGGTTGCCCAGGAAGGTGGTTGAGGCCCCATCCTTGGAGATATTCAAGGTGAAGCTTGAGGCTCTGAGCAACCTGCTCTAGTTGAGGATGTCCCTGCTCACTGCAGGGGGGAGGGGGTGTCAGACTCACTGCAGGGTGGTCAGACCTCAGAACTTTAGAGGTCCCTTCTGACCCAAACCATTCTATGATTCTATGATTCTAGTGATCATGGTAAGTAACTGCCACAGGCTTTCTGCTTTCCTCCCAGTATGGTACATACCATAAGGAATTTGGGATCCTACCAGTGATGTTCACTTGTAACAAACCAGAACAGGGGTGGCATGCTCCTTCCAGGTTACCCAGGAAGCTGGAAGTGGTTTCTCCTGCTCTCTGCCCCAGTTCTGGGAGCAGAGCAGAAAGAAGGGGGCTGAGTTTTGAAAGCATTTGCTTCAATCCACTCACTGCTATTGACACAGCAGCAGAAGCTGGGAGGAGAAGTTGTAGAAGTGAAACAAGAAACGGGAAAGCAAGAGCTTATATCTCTCCATGGCTCTTAACCTCTTTATCATTCTTCCCTGTATTTCTCTAAATCTGATTTCTTCTTAAAGGTTGTTTCAAGTTATCACCCACCACATCATCACTTTCACTTTGCTCAAGCATTTACAGAGCCCAAGCAATTCATTTCCAAATGCTGAGGCAGGCTGCATCTGCCAGGTAGCTTAGCAGTAAGCGTGCCTATCAGGACATCTAGTCTGCCCTTGATTGTTTACCTTATTTTAAATAACTCTAAACCTTCCTAAACCCTAGGGCAGGGTTCTGATATCAGTATTCCCACAACTCGCAGCTATGCTTAACCCAGAATTGTACGTTTCAGCATTTCTTCCGCTCCTCTCACTTACGTTGCTTCATTTCTCCCAGCTCCGAAGGCCTCCATTCTCTGCCTGTCTATCTGCTGCTAAAAGTGGGTGGGACTGCTCATTGTAATCAGCTTGTGGAGATGACAGTAATGTAATACCATTACAGAGCTCCCAACTTTAGTTATTCATACTTAAGATGAACAGGGTTTGCAAAAGAAAACTATTATTTGCATTATCCAGAAACAGCAGAGTCTATGAGAGCTATTTGAAAAAGATTAAAGTGAAATCCTTTCTTTGGCAGAAATTTGCTACTTTCTTAATTTAAACGTTTTGTAGAGATGGAATTTCTTTTTTTTTTTTTTTGCAAATTTTCGCTGAAAAATTTATCTGTGATCTTCCTAAATTCTATCAGTTCAAGCAGACTGCCATCAGAAAACTTGTCTTTCTTCAAGGTTGCTGCCATCCCTTATGGTGCTCAGGGAGCTCTTGCCATAGCCTGTTTGGGACCTCAGAGCTTTTAAGCAATATGCCAGCTTGTCGAATGGGGTGACAGGCTTTTGTGGACCACGTTGAAGTTTGGAGTTCTGTTCCAAACCTGAACAGAAGTCAAATGAGAAGTATCAAAAGTGCGCAAAAAAAAAGAATAGAAGTAACCTCTCTCTCACCCTGTCATATTATTAAATGCTTTATCAGTCACTTATCTGTCACTTTTTCCAATGTGGGTTGAAAACCTTCAGCTACAATACAACATTCCTGAAGCAGGAATTTATATTAATCCTTTTATAAAACAGACAAAGAACATTCTTTTCATGCTGTACTCCTCAAACACTGTCCTTTCACAGTCCCCCTTATCCTCTCTGTGTTACTGCTGCTGGACCGTTTCCAACATCCCACTCCATGTCACTGTCAGTGTTGGAGATGGTCACAGCCTGTCACCCACCCTGTCCTGAAGAGCTGCTGAACCATGCGTTTGGGGCAGGAAGCTCCAGCCACCACAGAGATCAGTGTCAGGAAAGCGTTACAGCTGGAGGTGAAGGAGAAATCTGCCATCCCTCTCATGTCCTACTTGTCTCTTTTTCTTCTCTACGAACCTCCACTGTGCCTCAGCTGTCAGCACAGATGAGCTTCCTTTGCCTTTCATAGCAAAGTCTGACCTTTCCTGCCGCACTCACTTGGTTCTAGAAGGAGCTTGAACAAAAGAATTTCCCAAAGTTTTAAGTCTCTCCATTGCTGATTAGTTTTTGGCTGCAAGATCTATGAAGATTCCTGGTGACTTTACAGAGGTGTAAATGCTATCATGTCACCCACCAGCACCCTAAATCCTGAAGTACTCTTGAAAAGGACTGATGTCTGATAGATCATCCATCCGTACTGCGCAGACACCACACTGAGCACCAGGGCTGCCTGACCCCGTGGTGTGCTGGTGCCAAACATCTCAACTTCTTCCTTCTCACAGACCCCAAAAGAGATCTTTAGAGGTGATCTCATTTCCCATTCCCAGTCACTAAGCATCAAGAATATAACAGTGCTTCAAGTCACAACAGCCAAGTCTATCAGCTTAGACTTCAGAAAGGTCTTCAGACACAGAGCAGGGGCAGCCCCACCAAACAGGGTGACTTCCTGGAACAACTGAGAAATGTACAAGTCTCAGGTAAAGCTGCAGGAAAAGTGAAAGCAGACCTGGTTCTTAATGCAAGCAGGACACATTACCTTGTCTGTGGTCATCACGTACAAATTTTCTTGGGTTTGGTCAAGGACCAGGTCATTCTTTATGGGTTTGTTCAGTTCAATGGTAAGAGAACTGTACTCAGCTGCAGTGGATGACAGGAACACCTATTTCATGGAAGAAGGAAGGTGGTTAACTTTTCTTTTTTTTATTTTATTTTTTCCCAGTTATCATTGTATCTGGCTACTGAATAAAAGACAAAAATGTTTCTATAAATACATTAGCAACAAAAGGAGGGCTATGGAGAATCTCCATCCTTTATTGGATGCTGGGGGAAACACAGTAACCAAGGATGAGAAAAAGGCTTTCTTTGCCCTATTCTTTAATAGTCTGACCGGTTGTTCTCTAGATACTCAGCCCCTTGAGCTGGAAGACAGGCACAGGGAGCAGAATGAAACCCCAGTAACCCAAGGTGAAATGGTTAGTGACCTGCTACACCACTTAAACACACACAAGTCTATTGGGCTCAATGAGATCCACTGAAGGGTACTGAGGGAGGCTGTGCAAGTGCTCACCAGGACACTTGCCATCATTTACCAGCAGTTCTGGCTAAATGGGAAGGTCCCAATTGATTGGAGGTTAGCAAATGTGATGCCCATCTACAAGAAGGGCCGGAAGGAGGATTCAGGGAACTACAGGCCTGTCAGTCTGACCTTGGTGCCACGGATGGTTATGGAGCAGATCACCTGGAGTGTCATCATGGCATGTACAGGATAACCAGATGATCAGGCCCAGTCAGTATGGTTTTATGAAAGGCAGGTGCTGCTGCTTGCCTAACCCGATCTCCTTCTATGGCAAGGTGACCCACTTAAAGGATGAGAGAAAGGCTGTGAATGTTGTCTACCTAAACTTTAGTAAAGCCTTTGGCACTGTTTCCCAAAGCATTCTGCTGGTGAACCTGGCTGCTCATGGCTTGGATGGGCATATGCTTTGCTGGGTGAAAAACTGTCTGGATGGCTGGGGCTCAGTACTGGTGCCTATTCTCTTTAATATCTTTATCAATGATCCAGATGAGGGGATCGAGGGCACCCTTGGTAAGTTTTCAGACAACACCAAGTTGGGTGGGAGTATTGATCTGCTTGAGGGTAGGAAATGTCTGCAGAGGGATCTGGGCAGGCTGAAGCGATGGGCTGAGGCCAGTGGTATGAGGTTCAACAAGGCCAAGTGCTGAATGCTGCACTTGGGTCACAATAACCCCATGCAAAGGCTTGGGGAAGAGTGGCCGGAAAGCTGCCCGGCAGAAAAGGACCCAAGGATGTTGGTTGGTTGGCAGCCAGCTGTATATGAGCCAGCAGTGTGCCCAGGTGGCCAAGAAGACCAACAGCATCCTGGCCTGGATCAGAAATGATGTGGCCAGCAGGACTAGGGAAGTGATTGTCCCACTGTACTGGTGAGGCTGCACCTTGAATACTGTGTTCAGTTTTGGACCCTCACTAAATGAAAGACATTGAGGTGCTGGAGCATGTCCAAAGAAGGGCATGAAAGCTGGTGAAGGGTCTAGAACACAAGTCTTATGAGGAGCAGCTGAGGTAACTGGAGATGTTTAGCCTGGCAAAAAAGAGGCTCACGGGAGACCTTATCACTCTCAGTAATTGAAAGGAGGTTGTAAGGAGGTGGATGTTGGTCTCTTTTCCCAAGTACCAAGTGATAAAGTAAGAGGAAATGGTCTCAAGTTGCACCAGGGGAGGTTTAGATTGGATATTAGGAAAAATTTATTCACAGAAGGGGTTGTAAAGCACTGGAACAGGCTGCCCAGGAAAGTGTGGAGTCACCATCCCTGGAGATATTTAAAAGACGTGTAGATGAGGTGCTGAGGAACACGGTTTAGTGGCAGGATTTGGCAGCGCTAGGTTTATGGTTGGACTTGATGATCTTAAAGGTCTTTTCCAACCTAAATGGTTCTATGATTCTATGATTAATGAAAATTCTGTTTACTCAAGGTCACAAATTCACACTAGAGAAAATATTTCAGTTTGAGGCATATGTCATCAAAAGCAGCAAGCACAGCATAAAAGTAATGAAAATAAATTGCTCACTGCTCACAACAGCTAATATTTGTATCTTGTTTTTTTTGGTAAATATTAATTCATTTTAGTGTTGTAAAATTAAAATTCTCAGCTCAGAGCCTTTGAAGTTGAAGGTGTTCAATTTTCTTGTCTTCCTTTATGGTACCCAACAGTTTCAGCTTCAGATTCAAACTGTGTAGTGGCACACGGCCATCGCTCCCCCTCAAGCAGAAGTACGTGTTTGGCATTTCAGCATTAGCATTTTAACACCACAAATGCATGAAAACTTGAGCCCCGCACCACACAGTCAAGAGTTTAGCAGAGCTCCAGCTTGGGCTTTGTATTGTCATCTCTATTCACTAAATGGCCAGAATAATTATAAAATGAAAAGTTGCTCTTAAGCTCGTTTGGGCTTGAATAGAGAGATAAGGCTAGAGCAGCTGTGAGATTACCTAAGGCTGTTTATATGGAGCTCTCAGTAGGTATCTAATCCTTTGGGAAAAGTGTCATTCAGGCGACGCTAATTCAATCTGTGTATTGGATAGCTGAGGTACATCAGAAATAATGTGGTTATTTCTTTGAAATTAAAAATACCATGTTCCAAGAGAATTTGCCTCTGGTATATGATCTTATAAATCCTATTTACTTTTGGAGGAGAAGTAAGCTAGCACTACAGTCTGCGACCTTTGAAACACCTTCCAGTCTTTGAAGTCCAGTTTCTTACCTTCAGAATTTTACCATCCGACGTTCCCAGAAAGGCCACGGTGTGCCCGTTCTCCACAGCCACTGTCACAGCCGTGAGATTCATCCCTTCTTTTTGCAGGACTGGCTTCTCTATAACACCGTTCCGACTTCCCAAAAGGTACGGCAAGTGTTCAGAGCCACAGGGGAAATTTTTGCTTGCATTCTAATAAGGAATGGCAATACAGAGTGATGTTAAACATTCAGATCACTAATTCCTAGCTAAGAATGAAGTGCAACCCTATTACCAGACAGTATAATACCCCTCAGACATAGAAGAGTAGAAAAAGAGAGAAATGGATTGTCTGGCCATTTTCCCCCAGCCAACAGGCAGCAATCAGAAAACAGCCTGCTAATTGCAAACTGCTTCAATGCTTTCACTTTCCAGGAGATGTGGGGAGAGAAAATTTTTTGTTCCTATTTCATTATAGCAGCACAGTTTAAAAAGTAACTAGTCTGTTCAATTAAAATGAACATGTCATATAGATTGGGTTGACCAATTTTCTCTTGAAGACTTTTTTAAGGTTGTTTTGTTTCTTAATTTGCAGATATCCATAGAAAAGCAACCTACTGGCAACAGTCTTGTGAACTTCAACACATTCTCTCTTCACTACACTTTAATCCCGAGCTGCAGGGAGTGCCACCAGAAGGAAGTTCATTCACACCTTGCTTTTCCTGCTATATTTGGTAACGAGACTGTCTTTCTGATCTGAAATCCACACCTCCTTTTTGCCAGAAGCCACGGCTGCGTGACTTGTCACATTTAGGATTTCTATGTTTGACATTCACCCCAGATGCAGGGTACAGCAGTGAGTAAAACTGCTGTTTGGAAGCAAAAAGTGTTCTTTTGGCTTCTTATCAGTGCTTGTGAGCTATTGTGTGGAAGGGGGCTGTGGTTTCATGAGATTAAGAATTATGGTTCAATACCAACATAAGTTATTCCTATGCCTCATCTCTTCAGCTGTTCACTCCTACCCCTGTCTATAGCACACCACTTCTCAAACTGTGCTCAAACAGCTGCTTATGCAAGTGTGTACCTTGCTTAAGTTGGGGAATTAAGACATCCTCCTAAAAGCTGGCTGAGTTATTTTTATGATACTTCAATTTCTCAACCCCGTTTAGGGTTGACTGCAGTAACAAATGTCGTGCACAAGCAGGGCTTGGGAATAGGGTGGCTTGGGCAAAACCATCATGAAGTCAACAGAGGTGCTGAAAACTGCCTCTCAGAGACAGTCATAAATTGAAGAACAGTATCTGTAGAAGTTTAACAGTCCCCTCCAAAACCTTATAGCCAAGCTATAAAAAAATAAGATAGCCATGGAATTATATGGAGCCAGAGCAAAATATGAATACCACCTGAATATAAGAAACCTGAGTATTTCCAGTAATCCGAAAACTAAAATCCAAGTGAGAAGCAACACTGAACTCCAGATATCACCTATAAGATTCTTAATACTTTTAAAAACTATTACAAATATGGTGGCTGAGACCAGAATTGTCTACAGTGATCATCTGAAAGCTGATCATGGGCATAACAAATCACTGCATTTGACTCAGGAATTTCCATACCAGAAGAAACCCTTTAAAAGAAATGCATTTATGAAACCAATATTCATATTTCAGAAGACATCAAATGCTTTTTTAAAAGGATCAAAATTATTACTATCTTGCCACTTCTTTCTTGACCTGTTCCACAACCTCCCCAATCACATTCCATTTCTACAGTGAATCCTGCTATTGAGTTCTCAGTCATCTGATCTCACTACAGTTTAGCTCAAAGCCACCCCAAAACATGCAGTTGTATATTTTCCACTAATTCTAACACAGATTCTAAAAGTGATACTGATATTACCAGTCCATGTGATGCACACGGGTTTTCTGCTGCAAAAAGTTTGTAAAATGAGCTGGTATTCTTTTTAGTGTAGCAATCGTTCCTGTTTTGTTCCATCTTTTCATTGATGTGCTGCAAGGAAAATACACACATGGCAGATTTTAGAGAGCCATTATCTTTGTTTACTTTGCTGAAGAGTGCGAGAAGAACTTTGTCATCTGAGAGAGCATCCGTAGTTTGTCTCTGGTGAGCCATGCTCTCAGCCAGCTCTTCTCCTGGGGTGGTGACGTAAGCAGAATGACAGTGGTCATAGGCACCATCGTCATCTTTGCAACCCAAGTCCATTTCAAAGTAGGAATAATAATGGGCATCATCTTTGCACAGACGTGCAATCAGTGTGCGGTTATTGACAGGCTGCTTCTCTTGCTGATTAAAAATGAAATAAACATAATTTTTATCCTCAAAGACTGCCACGAACTGTTGTGTGCTTGATGAGTGATATGCTGACTTAACAGCTGCTGAGTCTGTATACATTTCAAAAATGTCTTTCCCGTCCCTTTCGTAGAGCTGCCGGGTGCTGATGATTATCCCGTTGTCATTCGGTCCATTCCCTTTCCCAACAAACAGCACTCGGTCATTATTCAAGGAAGTGATCAGTCCCACAGTTGATACATTCTCATCATTGCTTGCTACAAAAGACTTCTCTCCGCTACTGTCTACGTAATACTTCTCATTGCTGATGTTTTTTAGATCTCTGATGGCACAGATTCCCTTAAAAAGGCTTCCACACACCACGATTGTTTTATCTGCCTTGTTCAGCAACAGTAATTTGTTGTAATTGTCAGTCAGTACTGCTTCTTTACATTGATTTTCATCAATGGGTGGTGTGCACTTTTTGTTGTCGTTTCTTGGACCTGTTTTTACAGACCTTATTACATCCAGGTTTTCTGTAAGCTGATACAGAGCATTTACCACTCCCAAATAGATTATCCCAGTGTCATTATCCACTGTTAGATGATTTAGCTCTGTAGCACTCTGAAAAAACTTCAGTTCCTCATTTCTGGATAAGGTCATGCAAAACCAGCTCAAAATGCTCAGTTTCCAGATCCATAAAGCCATTTCTATGTAATACCTAAAAAGGGAAAGAAAAGAAGAACATGAAACATATTGAATAAGAAAATTTACACAAAATTCAGCATCATGAAAGTGTTTTTCCTTCGTGATTTTAGACGCAAATACATTTGTCCTATGCAACTATAGATATTGTGAAGATTATGGAAAGCCTCATATCGTGTTAATTGCCTAGCAATTTAATATGTTGGGGAAGGATTAAACAAGTTAATATGTCTAAATGATTATCATATAACCAATTAGATAATCAATCCTGTGCTAAAGCACAATGAGACAGACAATTTGAAGTAACACAGAACACCAAGAAGTGGTAGTGCTCCTTCAGACAGCTTCATACTGTGTGAATTATTTGTAGTTCAGATTTTTAAAATATTTTGGAGGATCCAAGCGTTTGAGGCAGCTCCTTAACAGAGAGGGAGAATTTAGACAATAATGTCTGAGACATTTGGTGTTGCAGGACTTTCTCCAGAAAGGAACAAAAAAACCCTTCCATTGACTACAATTAAGTCTGGATCTGGCTGTAGATGTCTTTTGAGAGGGTGATACAGTAATTCTTGATCAATGTAAAGCTGGAAGATGGTAGAGCCCTTAACATGTCACACTGCCTTTGCTGGTACGCATTACAGTCCAACACTTCAATTCACTAGAGCACTGCAACTTAATAGTTTCAAATCTGTTTTAAGAACATCATTCAGAGTTTTATGGGATTAAGATTCTGCTACCAGGCTGTTGGTTTGGTTTGTTTTTCAGAGTTTTTACTTCCCAAGCAGATCATCTGGCTGTTTGGAATTAGCCAAAGACCTTCTGAAACTTGTAAGAAGGGGTGTAATTTTAACCTGAAGAGCTAAATGAGGAGGCAAGTCCCAACTGGCTTCCTAAGCATAGAACATTTTGTCAATGTTTTCTGCAAGTGTTTAGTTCTGAGAGCAGAAAACAGAAGGTGGCATGCTTGGAGATGCCAGTGTCAGGGGAAAAAGATAAATACTGTTTGGAGGAAGTACTGAAAAATAAATATGATCCACAGTATTTTCATTCTCAAAGTTAGCTGTGTTACTCCATAGTCTGATGAGGAAAGAATCTGTAATTTTACAGAGAATCTCAAGTTAAATCTGAAAATATCTAGAACTGTGAGTAGAAAGAAAAAAAAAAACAAACCAAAACCCAACAGAGAAGACAAAAGAAACTTGTAACAATGTAATCGGACAGGTGAAAGCCTTGTAGGAGGAGGAAAATAGTGCAGAATGCCAAACAAGGAATTGAAAAAGTGAAAGATGAGGGGAAAAAAAACCCCAAACCATGCCCCTATGTCAGCTATAACTTCTGTTTTGGCGGAAGCAATAGACAGTGGTGGGATGTGAAAGAGAATTGCCTGAATCATCCTTCATACTGGGTAACTAAGGTTGAATGTCCGTAACTGGGCTGCAGAAATTTTGAGCGGGGAGGGAAGGACCCTTGCTGTGAGCACAAGCATCTGCCACCTCCCCAAAACACCCCAGCATCACCAGGATTTCAGAAAGACAGCTCCTTCCCCCAGTCCTAAGTGCATTTTGCTTATCTATGGAGAAAATGTGTGTTCAATGGTGAGAACAGCTTTCCTAAAAGCAGAGTGATTCTAACTTCTAAAAACCCAAATACCTACTAAATGTAAGCCAGGGTAGTAAGGAAGGCAAAGTAAAAGCTAACTTCTATCTTGTTTTGCTAAAGCTCTTATCCTATACTGAACTGAGTAGCTAATTGTAACATGAGGTCAAAGAGACAGTACATTACCGACAGCACAAGCCTGACTTTCTAATGATAGGTTGACCTCATATGACAGCGACCAAGAAAAGGCTAAAAATTATAACCCGTTCTTCTGACACAGAGACTTCAGTACATGTCTTGCAATGTAATGAAGTGTTGGAGCCCTCTACGGCAAACTTAGACCCGCTCAAAGGAACCCAGAACAATTCTCATACTATTTGTCAGAAACCCCGCTTTTCTTACTGCTCCCAAGGACCTCAATTTTCCAAACAAGCTTTGATCCTAGCTTGCGTCTCCGTGGCTAAATGGTATGTCATGATGCATGTCATCTAATTTCAAATATTTTCCCTTACAGTTATCTGCAATGAAATAAAAAACCAGCTTGACATGCTACTGCAATGTTGTTTCATAACAGTTTTATCATTCTATTATCTGTTGCACAAGGATCAAACACCAAAGATTCCAGATTCATTTGTTCCTGTTTTTCCCACCAGGTAATTATTGTTAGATTCTTACAATCTCTTCTCTCAGTCAAAACAAAGCCATAAATAGCTTCGCTTACAATGTATGCCTCAAATGAATGAAAAGTGATGTATTGTACCTTAACTTCTCTACTCAGTTCAACTCCATGTCCATTTACTTCAGCGGATTAAAAATTATTTTGTCCATTTGTGGCACCCAGGAGACAGAGGCTGTACTTGCAATACACCTGCCTTCATCCCACAGGCAGAACAAAGAGCCTTGCTGGGTCACACCAGGGTCAGGATTTCAGGAAAAGTGTATTTTGCACCTCTAAACCAGACTCTTAAATAAGAGTAATTAATCTCTCTGTACAAAAATGGGTAATGCTTTCTCCCTGCTATCTTCTGCCTGGTTTACTTATAAATTCTTTGACTTAAATTACTCAGAACTACAAGCATTCCTCATTAATTCTGTTGGTTCTGTTTTCTTTTTTTCTTCCTTCTTTTTTTTTTTTTTTGCATTTACTCCCTGCCACCCCCTCTCTCATGCCAAACACTGTCAATTTATCTCAGATCTCCATGCAAGGTAATAGTTCTGCCATTCTTCATACCTATTAGTTTCATATGCTGCCTCCACCTTCAAAGCAAACTGTAAACAAAAGTTAAATACGGTGTGGAAAAGATCCAGAACTAAATTCCCATGCGCTTCTCAAAAACCAGGCTTATGGAAATAAAAAAGCAGATGAAGTGCAATGAGATGCACTGCAACTACAGCTCATTCTCAACTGATCTTAATGAGTTGGAGGAATCCTGCTACATCCACCTGATGTGGTAAGAATGACAGGGCTGCTATCAACACATGCCCTACTGAGTTAGGTGCTATGAAAATGTATCAAGGAACAGTTTCCTGCTGGGAAAAAACTTCTGTTTTAAATGGAAAGTTATGGAAACACACACACACCAAAATGGGTAAGAAGTCCAGTCTGGAGCAAGGAATCCAAGACGTTCAGCATGGCAAATGTATTTCCAGTGGCTTAATCACATTATGCACTTGTAATGTGTGTGGCTTACTCAAAGTTATGCTCTGGTTCTGAGAGCTGACACACACCCTCTGACTTCAGTTTGCATTAGTTTTAAGCCTGTGGCAGACTCAGAATAAAGGAAGCCCAACAGAGCATTTGACCACATAATTTTTTTTTTATCTCTCAAAGTTTTGTCTCCATCCTGCCTCTTGCTTCCCAACCTGCACGATATTATCAGAATCATCTTTATCACTCTCCCATCAAGATCATCTGAATTGCAAAGCTATTTCCCTTTTGGATTCCTCCCTTTTTCATCATTGCCCTCCGTATCCCTTCTCCATTTCAAATATATTCTTCTGATTTGTACACTTTACAGACAACTGAATGGGATTTCGATTCATATCCTACAAGTAGTAACATTGGCAGTAACAATGAACACAGAAACAAAGCAGAAAAAAATTATTACAAAAAGCTGCATGCTAATTAAAGTGTGGATAACATACAGCCCCTCCCTAGTCTCTCAGGGACTCGACAGGTGACAAGGAAATTGGGATGGCAGCAAACAAGCATTTAAAAGAAACCCACTGAAGAAAAAGCATCTTGCTGCTTAGAAGAAATATGAAACTCTAGAAGTTACGTGCTGGAAACACAGAGCATCCAAGAGAACACTTCCTACAGGGGAACTGCCATAAAGTGACACCACGTTGGAATGCTACCAGAGCTCTGCCCCACTGCTATATAAATTTTAATTTAAGTACCCATAACTTTATGTCTTTCTACTCAAGCAAGACAAATGACCTAAGCCCAATGACTTTAAGTAACAGTCAATTCTTCAAAAAGCATGCAGGAAAAAAGTAGAAAAGTGATAATCTACAAGCACAAAGTGAGTTTCAAATTGACTTCACACTACTATAAATACTTTTAAGAATTAGCAGTAGCAACTTGCTGACATGAATGTGGTGGGTGTTTTCCTTGCTCACTGCACAATCCTCTGCTGTACCTGCACACAGGAGCCTTCAATTTTTCAGCCATTCCCCGTCACTCTTCTTTAGCCCTCAGTATGACTTTAGCTTTATGCTACTTAATTTTTGACATTCATTGCAGCTGAAGTGAAAGAATACCAAATTTTGCCCGAAACTGGAATAACTGAGAACTAAACCAAGAGTGATTCCCAAAAAGGATGTAAAAGAAAGTCTCCAGCAAAGGGATAATCTCACCAGTTTAGCTTCTGTGGTGTTTGTGCAGGGTTCTTCACTAACCATATATATGTCTATATATACTGAATGAAACACTGACACCTCATCTCATCCAGACAAAGTTTTGTTACTTGAAATTCTGTGTCTAGACACAAATTATTCTGCAAAGAGAATCTTTAACAGTAGGTGATGCAGAGAACTATGGTTGTCCCTGCAAACCCTTCCCTAATCAGGGAGATCCCAAAGGATTCAAAAGACCCTGAAATTGGAAAAAGACCCCAAAACTGTCAAAAAGGTAAAAATCCAAAGAATGCACCCAAATGGTGTAGATATTTGGGGAAAGAGGAATGAAAAGAAATTTCTCTTTTCCCTCATTTTGGGTAACTTTGCTTTTAGCTTCTGCTATGTTTTCCACAAGTCAAAAAGAATTCAGCTTTCATTTGCAAGCTCTAAGGAACTCAGAACAGAAACTGGAAAATGCATGTGAGGCAGGGGATGAGCAGATTTTCAGTTTGGATTTCAAAGTTTCTACTTCTGTGAGAACTGTAGGGAAATATGAGCACACTCCTCCCCAGCTACCACTTTTATTACTATTTACTAAAACCAATGAACGATGGAGCTCACTGGTTCAGAGAAAGAATCACCTGGAAAAACACTCTGTGGGATTCCAACCCATTTTCTAAGAGCACAGCAACATGCTGGAAAGACTTTGGAGAAAGGAGAATGACTTCTTTTGTAGACTATGGCATAGGTCCAAAATTGGTTTAGTAGAACCTCCAAGGGCAGTGATCACTGTGATGTCTATCCATCCCTTCAGTTATCATGGTTTTCTGTTAGCAGATGGGACCTGTGGGTCGGTGAGCTGCAGGAGGTCACTTTGAGGAGAATGAAAAGCCAATATCTATTTCATTAGAAGTTGTGAGAGCCTGTACTGCTCAAACATAAAAGGAGTTATTTTCCTTCTCTTTCACTGCTCCTCAAAACACAATTTGCTAAGATATAGGGCATCTTTGTATGTGACAAACCATCCCATCTGGCCAAACTGCTAGAAAAGTGGAAAAAAATGGACAAATATTTATAATTCTGATTCTGCTCCTAATGTGGAAGACAAAAGTTTTGCCTGAATAAGGCAAATTTTCAACTGTTTTTCTTATTTTTTTTCATCAATCTTCAATAATAGAAGGTTTCTTTTTTGAATACATGTGATAGTTATATTGACATAGATCTTCTTTTACAAAGACTGTTTGGAAATTGTGGATTTGCCAAGGAAATAATGAATGAATGTTACACCCTCAGACCCCGCACATTCTGTGGGTATTTTTCTCAAATTCCTGGGTAAAAGAAATGGAAGACACATGGAAGTACAAACTCACATTACCGAAAAGCAGGGTTTCCTATACCATGCTTTTATCTAGTAAGAATGAGCTGTGGTGGGTTGACCATGGCTGGATGCCAGGTGGCCACCCAAGCTGCTCTATCACTTTCCCTTCCTCAACTGGACAGGCAGAGAAAAATATAACAAAAGGCTTGTGGGTCAAGATAAGGACAGGGAGACAGAACTCACCAATTAGCATCACAGGCAGAACAGACTCAACTTGGGGAAATTAATTTAATTTACTTCCAATCAAATCAGAGTAAGGATAATAAGAAATAAGCCCAAATCTTCAAACACTTTCCCCACACTGTTCCCTTCTTCCCAGGCTCAACTTCACTCCCGATTTCTCTACCTCTTCTCCCAGACCAGCAGAAGAGGGTGGGGAATGGGGGCTGCAGTCAGTCCATCACACATTGTTTCTGCTGCTCTTTTCTCCTCACACCCTTCCCCTGCTTCAGCATGGAGTCAGTCTCCACAGAAGACAGTCATCCACAAATTTCTCCAATGTGAGTCCTTCCTATGGGCTGCAGTTCTTTACAACCTGCTCTAGTGTGAGTCCCCTAGAGGGTCACAAGTCCTGTCAGCACAACCTGCTCCAGTGTGGGCTACTCTCTCTGTGGGGTCACAGGTCCTGCCGGAAGCCTGCTCCAGCACAGGCTTCCTACAGGTCACAGACTCCACAGGCTGCAGGTGGGTATCTGCTCCACTGTGAATCTCCACGGGCTGCAGCAGTCAGCATGCCTCACCCTAGGCTTCACCATGGGCTGCAAGGGAATCTCTGCTCTGGTGCCTGGAGCACCTGCTCCCCCTCCTTCTTTCCTGACCTTGGCGTCTGCAGAGTTGTTTCTCTCCCACATTCTCACTCTTCTCTCCAGCTGCAGCCGTACAGGGTTTTCACCCCCTCCCTCCCTTCTTAAATATGGTACCCCAGAGGTGTTACCACTATAGCTGACTGGCTCAGCCTTGACCAGCAGTGGGTCTCTTTTGGAGCCATCTGGCATTGGCTCTATCAGATGTACGGAAAGCTTCTAGCAGCTTCTCACAGAAGCCACCCCTGTAGACCCCCGCTACCAAAACCTTGCCACGCAAACCTAATCACCTATATCATGGTTTCATCTGGCAAAAATGATCTGTACTCCGGGACCCAAAGAGGAGCAAAGCTACTGTCACGCCTGCAGCATCAGCACAGTGGTGGGAGAGAAAAGCGTGCACTGGACGGTTACCCTGAGAAAGGGGCACAGACAAGAAGATCCTTTACATCACACTGAAGACTCTCATCTTTCAGAAAATCTGAGGTATCAGCAGTAAAAAGAGCTCATATTCCTCACTGCCTGAGAGATTCCATTAACCGGAGTGGACATTGAGGCATCCCACAGCTTGGCTAGCTGGGAGCTCAAGGGCAAAGGGATGCATTTGAAAGGATGAAGTAGTATTGCATGAGCAGGGCCACCCAGAGAGAATTTTAAGGACTTTTCTTGACCTTTATTTACAAGGTCATTGCCGTCAAGCTTCCCAAAAAGGAAGATGAACTTTGAGAATCCGTACAACCAGTCATTTACCGAAGATCACCAAACACTCCTCATGCCTAAAAATCTCCAAGGAGGTAGAGAGGAGATTAAAAAGGAGATGTCAGCCAGCTCTAATATCTCTGGCAGCTACAGTAAAACAGCATTGCCACATACAAATGGGCCAACAACCCAAACAGGAATGTTTCCCTGTCCCAACATAGAAAAGGTTTCTCCAGGCACAATAACTGAATTAACAGCTGAGGAGCACAACATCTTTTCTCAGTAGATCCTGTACCCACGAGCATCTCAGCATCTCCATGACAAGGACTCTGATGAACTTGTGCAAAATTGACAGGGTTGAGTCAAAAATTTAAGTGAGGCAAATAGCTAGCAAATTCAGAGTTCACATTAATAATTATACCATTAGCTTCAAGATAAATTAATAACACTATTAGTAGTCTGAATCAAAACCTTTCAGCTCTGCACACCTGAACTCCAAAGTAGTTAATATTCTGATCCAGCTCCAAATTTAGAGCAAAAGGGAGCAATGTGAGTCTTTAGTTTTCAGCTAGGAGTCACTCAAAAAGAGCATTAACAACAGGTAATGAGACTCAGAAAATGCACACTTACATATTTGGCTATTGCACTCAAGAATTTCCAATAACGTGCTGTCTCTGCAACAACAGCAGGTAAACAAAAAAGAAAAGTAGCGCTTTGCAGATTTATTTGCGCCCTAAGAAGCAGAGACTTGCTACACAAAGCTGACGTCCAACGATTTCCCTGGTTTATTACAGCCAGACCTGGCAGTGTTTTGATTTTGAAAATCTTTTATACCATGAATTGTGACATAGTCCAAGGATGGGGTTTTTTTCTGCTCTTAGGAATCAAAACAAAAATTCCTTTAAGTGAAAGTATCTTCAAGAGTTCACAGTGCCAAGTAGCTTAAAAAAAAGCCAATAAAAATAGCTGCTGTGGAAAGACCTCATTCCACAGCATTAGCTTCCAGCAATTAGTGTATAAACCAGTCTGAGACACGGGTAGCTTCTGCCAGAAAGGTCTCTTCAAATCCTAATTTTTTATTTTTGAAATTTTTATTATGAACACAAGTGTTCAGATTATCTCCTCAAATAAGAGGGTAGCATGTACACAATGCAGCCCCACTGATGCAGGCAGAGGGAAGAGAAACACTGCAGAAGCAGACCTGCATTCCTGCCTTCCTGGACCACACCTCCGTTCCAGTTTGTGCTTCTACACTCATCCCTCCATCTTTTTCACATTCTCCCAGTAAAAATGAAGCACCCATTTCAATGAGGCATTGCTTTCTCAGTGTTACAAAGATGTAGTTGATCTACAAGAAAAGCAGCCGAGTGACGTGTTTAATAGCAAGCAGCTAATTCGGCAGGAATCTGAACTGACAGAATCCCCTCTTCGACCTGCTTTGTGGTTTTCTTAAGACCATGAGGTCTTCTAGCTAATGAAAACTTAGGGTTTTTTTTTTGTTGTTTTGTTTGGTTTTTTTTTTTGTTTTAGTTTTTGTTTTGGTTTGGTTTTTTTGTGGGCTTTTGTTTTTGGTTTTAGTTTGGTTTGGTTTTTTTCCAACCTCATTGAGTGCTAAGCCCAGTGATACCCTATGGACCAACATTCAGCTGCATCAGTGTGCAGCCTGCACAGGACCCCAGGCCCTTTCAGACACTCCCGCAGCCACTTACGGACACTTTTATATTATCTGATCCTGCAAATGGCAAAATCTAATTCAGCCCCTAGTGTAAACATCCACCGCAGTGTCTGAGCTGCCTAAACTTTAAGAGGGGATGGCTCCTTGCAGCAACTGCTGTGCAAGGCAGCTGCAGAAGCCTGGCAGAAAGAAGGGATGCCCCAGGCATGCCCACCAGCTCCACACAAGCCCTGGGTTATTTTACCCCTTCTGCAACTCAGGAAAACTTTTTTGCTTTCTTTTAGCTGCAGGACCAGCAAAAAGTGAGAGAGAGCCTAAAGCATGGGAAGGAAAAACCAGGGAGTTAGGATAGCTTTAATTCACTGGCTTTCCCTGCACTAAGAAGGGTATTACAGCACGAGGAAAAAAATGCATTTATACTGATAGTAAAAGGACTCTGTGTCACCAGCTCCACGCTACAACAACGGATTGCTTGTTTACAGTGTTAAGGTCATCTTCAAGGACTGGTTTTGGACTTCCCCTGGAAGCAACGAGAAAGGAGGCGGATTTTTTTCCAGTGTGGGGGAATCTGAGCATGACCATGTGGAAACAAACACAAACTATTCTGGCTCCTTCCCTGCCAGAACCAGTTCTCTCTGGTAATTAACCATTAATCACACACACACAAAATAATCAAATCAAAAGGATGACATTTCCAGCATGTGTGAAGCTTTACTTTTTCTCCAAATTGCACAAAAGGGACTCAAGAGGTCACAGGCAGGCTATTCATCTTGCCCTCCTCCTCAAAACAGAAGCACCAAACCAGGCTCCGGATGTCCAAGGCAGCTGCAGCCTTTTGCAGCAGCACCAGCCCACTTTGGCGGCTGCTCGAACCTGCACGTACCCCTTGGTGACTTGAGTGCAGCGAGAGGAGAGCTGGAAACAGCCAGGGATTTCCTCGCTGCAATAAGGCTGTAGAGGACAGCACACAGACTTTCAAAGCTAAGCAGCATTTTGGCATGAGGCAGAGCCACAATTACTTTTTTTTCTGTTACATTATGAATACTATAGGACTTAATAGAATAATCATGTATAAGCCACAATGATAAGACCGTATGAAATTTATCCCATAATCAGTGGGATAAATAAATTTTTTAACCATAAATCAATTAAATGCAAATATGACAAGTAATACATAGCACCCCGTGCAACTAAATCCTTTCTTTCTAATTCTGACACTCACTTGGTGGTGCTTGCTGCATGATTCCCTGTCTCATCATCATGCTATCTTCTTATTCTTCTGTTTCTCCTGATTTTGTTTTTCCATTTGGGTTTAATGGATTCCTCTGTTCTTCATTTTAATGTAGCCATCTGGCTGTGCCAGCAATTTATCCAGAACTTCTGAGAGGTGGGACAGAAGCTCTATGAAAATGGGAAGCTGTCAACCACACTAAATGGAGTACTATGATATATATTGTACTCAGGCAGCTGATAATGCAGGCCACAAAGAAAGAGAGGCAGAGGAGGATGGAGAAAATTCCTGAAATGGAAAGTTTATTGAATGTTGGGAGCCAAGAAACACATAGTTGAAGAATGGAGAATTTTCCTGGCTTGTGCTGCTGGAGATAAGTCACAGGGGTTTGTCTGGTTCATCTTTCTTAAAATTCTTTAAACTTTCATTTGGACCATTTGTTTGTCCATGGTGATGTTGCTCATTTTGATTGCTCTGAGATTAAAGTGTGGGGTTTTTTTTTCTCTCTGCCCTTCAAATTAATGTTCATGACAGTTTTTAAAAAGCCCTTTTATTTTCCCTCCCTTACACATCTTTTCACATCTTCTTACAGCTCCACCTCCCCCCTCCTTTTTCTTTTCTTCTCAGGCACAGCCTCCAAGTTTTCCTCTCCTACAGCTGCTGCTACTACAGCTTGAATACTCTTGTGGGAAGTCTCTGATGACAAAGCAGGAGGTAGAAGAAAAAAGGGGGGGTGGGGTAAAGAACAGGAACCTCAGGTAATTTTGAGACCTCAGTGGGGAGCTCAGACATACTCACTGCCTCATTGACTTCCTACCTCTTTTCAAACCTTATCTGGAAACACCTCTTTTGTTTCTTGACTGTTTTTTTCTCCTCTTTCATTTCCTTCTGTTTTGTTTTGTTTGGTGTTTTTTTTTTTTAAGAGGAAAGATTAATTCAGCAAGACACACTTAACTTTATGGTACCTCCTGATTTTACATACTCAATGTATGCACAGAAGAGGTGGTGCTGGGTGAACTGTCATCCTGCCGCAGGGAGCCAAGATGAGGTAGCAGGACATGGTGCAGGTGAAACAGCAGAGCAGAAACAGCAAACTGGGGGGGCTGCTTCTGCTCACACACAGGTAACTCCAGCAGCTGAGAAAGGAGCCAGGAGAAGATGGGGAGACAAATGACAACAGGGCAGAAAGAGCTTGGAGAAGCAGAAGAGAGGCGTAGCAAGAAAAAACACATGGTAAATATTTGGAGAGGCTTTTAAGGTAATGGGGACATGAGTGAAATAAAATCCACAAGAAAGAGGGCTTGCAGGAAATTGAACATGCTAAAATAAATACCACACACAGTATAAAGGGTTAAGGGCTGGAGATTCACACAAATATAGAACAGACTGTGTGTTACCAAGTTGCATTTGATTTCACTTACTCATTTATCCAGCATGGCTTTCGGCTGCCGCAGGCAAGAAAAGACAAAACAGATTTCTGCATTTTGACTTGTGTTTACCTTTACCTGTTGTTTTTTTTGTTTGTTTGTTTTTTAATAAAGACCTGAGGCTCATCTAAATGAATGGAGTGGCCCTGGCTCTAATAGAGTAGTGCTGCCTTGTGCTGACCCAATCTGCCTAGACAGACATTGCGTGCACTTCTTCTATATTTCTATTAATTATATTTCACCTTAAATTTATATAGCCAGTTAACCAGTAATTTGCATGGACCTGACAGCAGCACCTACCTGTGCCTGTCTGTTTAAGGGCCTATCAGCAAAGCATTATAAAATCCCCTTTTTATGAATGCATAACACAGTCATAAAATGTGTTTTCCTAGTTTCAGAACTGTCCAACATGATTTAATCTCTGAGAGCACTTTACTTCAAAAAAGGAGCATGATACAATGCGTGATGAAAATATATTACTGGCCATTTCACATCAGTCTCTGCCTAACCCCTCCGAAACAGAGGTCTTTCCTTCCTTTAAAACTACAAGTCCTCAGCCACGCTGAACACAACACTACCATCTCCACAGAGCAGCTCTAACACATGCCGGACTGACACAAACAAAACCAGCCAATTTGCACAGGTAGGCTCAGGACCCACAAAAGCTCAACCTGCCAGTCAGGCCAGGAACTGTTTATGGCCTGTGCTGAGGGCTCTAACAGGATTTAGGTGATGCATAAACTTGCAGAACGTCATAGAATGGTTTGAGCCATAAGGGACCTTTAAACATAGCCTAGCTCCAACCCCGCTGCCAAGGGCAGGGACATCTTTGCCTAGATCAGGTTGTTCAAAGCTGCATCCAAACCTGGCCTTGAAGCGATGGGGCAGCCACAGCTGCTCTGCGCAACCTGAGCCAGTGCCTCACCACCCTCAACATAAAGAATTTCTTTCTTATGTTCAATCTAAACCTACTCTCTTTCAGTTTAAAAACATTGGCCCTTGTCCAGTCCCTACATGCCCCTGTAAAATGTCTCTCTCCATCTTTCTTATAAGGGCTCTAAGTATTGAACAGGCCGCTCTGCCCACGCAGGGTGCAATTAAAACTTGGAAATGCTGCTGTCCAGTAAGTGCACATATATGTATGGTCTTTTTCCATCTGCCTTGATAAATCCCAGAATTTGTCCCTATAATTACTGGTCCCAGATTTAAAATTTTCTCCTGTTTCCTCAAAGGCTTTCAAGACTCACAGGTCATGTTCCTAAAGATCAGAAGATGCAATTTGAGATGCATGGAAGTAAACAGAGACAAATAGACCAACCCTTCCACTCCTACCAATAACAACCCATCGTTTGGAGGATTTATCTGCCTGTTATTTTGCAATAAAACCATTCTCAAGTAGTATTTTAACCTAAAGCAACTGCAAAACTCAGAAATACATATTTAAAGAAAAAAAAAAGGGGGTGGGGGGGTATGGAGGAAACACAGTTTGTGCTCTCAATAGAGCATTTGGTTTCGGTTTCCTGACGCTCAGAGTTGACTCTTCCTAAGAGCTGGTAACTCTAAACCCTCTCTGTCCTTGATTGATGAGCTCAACTAACCAAGCTCAAATAAAGGAGTGGTATTTTTCATGCTTCTGGCAGAACAGTGCATCTTTAACTTGTTGCTTAAATAAGCGCTGCCAAGTTATCCCTGTGAAAAAACACGACAGAAGATGCAAACCCATGCATAAAGCTATGCAAACTCTTACCACTTTCTAACCAGAGGAGTTGCAGAACAAATTAGGCACAGCATCTGCTTCACACACAGTCCTGCCTATGGTGACCCCAATTCCTGAGCCCATTTTGTTTTGATATTTGAATAAATGCAGAATTATGTCCCATGAAACAGCCAATGCTAACAAAAGAGGTCTTCACTGAAACTACTGGCCTCCCACAGATCTGACATAAATTGCCAGGTATGGTCCCAGTGACAAGACTGAAGCCATCTGCTCCTCATGCTTCAGAGCATGGTTGAATTCTGGTTGTAAAAAGACGAGTTTCTTCTGTGTGTTTGTAGGATAGACAGGCCACTGGAAAGCTGCTTAGCAGCTGGTGGGAACAATTTTCCTCTCACTGATAAGTGCATTTGGGCACATTAGTTAGCAGAGCTAATAAGGGCCAGCTACATTATACAAAGTGAATCGAGAGAAGCATAAATCCTCCTCCTTGCATGACCAGTTTCATCCCACAACCCTCATTATTCAGGCAACCTCCAAAGACTTCTGTTGGGCAGCTTTCATCACACATCTTCTGAGTTCTTAAGCTAAATGTTTCTTTTATGGCACCCACTGATGTGGATAAAAGGTCTAATCCAAGTATATTTTACAATGTTTGCTTTGTATGTGGGCTACTTTCGTATATAAATGTATTTCAGATTTGAATTTACAGAGGCTGCTCCATTTATTTAGAAATTTTGTACAGTAGATTAACTCTAAATTCAAACACAGTCTGCACACTTTCTACAGGAGAATATATATCTAGGAAGGTCTTCAAATGTGATCATCATGCATACACTGTTTGAAAGCAAATAAGCTGAAAATTTATAGGGGCACATTAAGGCATAAAGTTTATAGTGCTGATGTGTGTGGATAATAGGAAATATGACTCAAAGCATGAGGTCATAGAAAATAGAACTTGCATTCCCCTGCAGACAACTGAAGAACAGTCAAAATAACAGGGTTTAATACACATTCTGAAGCATTTATTTAGATAGTCTTATTTCCAAGTATCCAGAATGCATAGCTCAGTTGTTTCAGGAGCAATTCTGATTTTACATAGGGTGCATAAGGAAAGAACAAAGTATTATTGCCTTATGAGGAGAGGCTGAGGGAACTGGGGTTGTTTAGTCTAAGGAAGAGGAGACTGAGAGGAGACCTTATTGCTCTCTACAGCTACCTAAAAGGAGGTTGTAGCCAGGCTGGTGTTGGTCTCTTCTCCCAAGTTACTAATGATAAAAGGAGAGGAAATGGCCTCAAGTTGCATCAGGGGAGGTTTAGTTTGGATATTAGGAAGGAATTCTTCACTGAGAGAGTGGTTGGGCACTGGAACAGGCTGCCCAGGGAAGCGGTGGAGTCACCATCCCTGGAGGGGTTTAAAAATCAAGTGGACATAGCACTTGAGGCTCTGGGCAATGGACAGAGAGATGTTAGGATGAGGGTTGGACTCGATGATCCTAGAGGTCTTTTCCAACCCTTATGATTCTATGATACATTAGAATACAGTGACTTGTATTTATGCAAGGATGCATACTTCTTGATCTCCTGAGATGGAAAAAGTATTTGTTGTGTGTTCCCATTTGTTGGTATCTGGACAATGAATATTGGCTTCAGTATTCAGGACTGTAGATAAAATTATCTTTAACTGCAAGCTGAAGTGCTCTCCCAAATCCCACCCTCATTTTTCTACACCAAGTACTTCTTTTAGGCAATAATGAAGCAAATGTGCTGTGCCATTTTGTGTGCCAGTGGAAGTATTGCTTGCTAGGTGAAGTTGTGTAGTGTACTGTCCTCAGTTACTGTTTATCCACATCAGTAAAATCCGAAGGCTCAGGAAAAAAAGTATTTATTTTGAAGGTGGAAAGTGGAGAGAAGATGACCATATTTAACTGTTGAATGCTGGTTGTGTAACAACTAATCTGGGACTACCTCATTTGGTTTTAATGTGACTGATGTAGCCTGACACAGGTGAACACTCTGGTGTGTCACTGTCAGCTCTGATGGGCCAACCAGACACTGCACACCACTCTTAGGATTTGTAACAGGTTGTACAGGATATTAGAAAGAATTGTATTGCTGTGTGTATTTTTTTGCTCCTGATTTTTTTTTATTTCCCTCTCTTAGAATACTGCGTATGACAGTACCGTCGTTCTGAGCAATGTCAGCTTTCCTACTCGAATTCTGAAGTCATACTCAGTAAGAAAAGCATTTTCTTTCATGAAATTAATCTGTTCTGTCATCTTGCAAAGTGATTATGAGCTTTCATTATGAACTGTGGTTTCTGAAAGAAGAAAATTAGGGGTACAGGCTGCCCTGGACCTAGAACCTGTTTTAAACAAATTCCTCATCTGCACGACTAGCAACAAGGACTAAGAATAAGCTTCTCTAAAGCCACAAAGAGATCAGTGTGGGTAAGAGCTGAAAGAATAGAGACAGGAATGAGAGATATATCTTAAAATGTTTCCTTTTAGAATATTGCAAGATAAATGATAGCTACCATGTATAATAGGAAGGAGACTATTTAATGACTTAAGGATAGACAGTGGAAACTGAACTCTTGTTCAGTGGAGCTAATAAATGAGAGCAGAAATATGTATAATGAAGCTGATATTGTTTTCACTTAAGCCAGCTGGAGTTTTGCCACATTTTAGATCTGAAAAACATTGATTTCATGCATAGCTAATAGAATAAATGGTTTTTTTGGTTGTTTTCCAGTGACTTCCTTTCTATAGGAATAGGGAATTTGCTGTTCAAACACACCATTAATAATTTGTGTTCTCTTCTTTGCTTTAGGTAATTGAGGTGATTATTGGAATTTCATCAGTATTTGGTGGAATAATTGCTTTGAATATGGATGTTCTAGTCTCAGGTCCATATCTTTCAGTAACATTCTTTTGGATCTTAGTTGCTGTAAGTAGTAGAAAATGAAGGTGCTCTTTCAAAATAATGTTTCTGATTTATCCCCCTCTTCCCTTCTGGAGTATTTATTTGTCCCTAATACTAATTGGCAATTGTTGCTTAGCAAATTAATGAGTGCTTCAATATACTTAATACATTGTGCAATGTATTGTTCTACTTTGATTTACAATACTTTGGTTCTTACAAAATGTTCTGATACATTACAAAATAGAAATGAGTAATAAAACAAGGGTATTAGAAGTGAAGTGTTTTGTCAAGTAAGCCCTAGACTTTAGAATGTTTCAAGCTGAAAACAAAATTATCTTGAGTTTAATTTCAGCAGGTTAGAATCCTTAGAGCATTATCTTTAACCTGTCAGCCTTAACTGTCTTAAAAGCCTGAGAATGTGATTGGTAACCCTTGTCACTAATAACAGCCTGTACCTTGGAGCAGTGTTTTCATAAAGGATGCTGCACTACCCTGCTGCCACAGATGGAACCAGCTGAGAAAGAAGGCAATAAACATTAGGTTTATAGATGTCTCTTATGTCTGGAAAAATCCCTCACCATGAAGCGGAAAAAGATCATAAACAAGTTTTTCAGCACTCAAATTCACAAAGCTCTAGTAGGGCTCATTAGTTTTGTATGTAGAATGCCAAGTTTTGAGGATAATCATATTTCAGTATATGTAGGTTTAACACGTTATATTCCTTAAATGCAACATAAATGAAGATTGGTTTTATCTCCATTTGACTAATTGATTCCTACTACTGTCATAATAAGTCTATACAGTTTTACCTTTTCAAGAAATTTAGGCTGTTCTCTCTGACTAGTGGGAGTCACTGTAACTGAATTGTAATTCTTGTAATTTTCAGGTAGATAAATATTTATTTTACTATGCTTTTTTGTTTAGTGTTTTCCAAGTGCTATTGCAAGTCATGTAGCTGCTGAATATCCAAGTAAATGTCTGGTAAGTGTGTAAAATTCTTGGATTTTGTCATTGAAGCAGAATAATGTTAGGAAAGCCTGCCTGGGATAGGAGGCACTACTTAAATTTGCTCGCTTGTTTTTAGTTACTTCTACAAAAAGTGATGGAAAGATGTAGCATGACTGTAAACTGATATTCCTAAAAAGAAATCCAGTAGGTGTTTTGGAGACTTAATTCCATCAATTCTAGAAAAGAATTCAAAGGACTGTTTCCTGGGTTCTTTTTGGTAGTAGTTCCTTGGGAATGGATATTACTATAGGAAAATGACATAACTCATATGGTATGTCAAGAACTGCTTTAATACTCCCGAGCTGAGGCCTTTTCCATCCCATTTTTTCATTATGAGCTGTGGTTTCTGAAAGAAGAAAATTAGGGGTACAGGCTGCCCTGGACCTAGAACTTATTTAAACAAATTCCTCATCTGCACAACTAGCAACAAGGACTAAGAATATTCAGTAGGGTGCATTTATTCCTTGACTGTCCCAGATAGGCAGTTAAGCCTCCTTAAAACATTGAAGTTACAGTCATGTAACCATATTTAAGTCAATAATGATGCATAACCATAACTGAAGTCAGAATTTGATCCTGTAGGGATGATATTTGAATGAACACTCAGCTGCTATTGTACGGCAATGAATTGCCTCAAAGCACTCAAATTTATTTGCATAATTATTTTAGATTGTAAGTCTGAGATACCTCCTGTTAATTCTTATTATTTCATACAAATTGAAGAATAAATGATACTTCTCTACTGGGTTTCTGAATTGGAAATTGCTTCCTCTATCTGCATATGGAAGGCACTTCTAAAATCAAACAAAACCCCCATCATCCTTATTAAATGGAAAATGAATTACAAAACAACAGTGTTTGGGCTGTAAACTGAATTAGCAGAACAGAACAGAATGGCCTAGGTTGGAAGGGACCTTAGAGATCATCCAATCCAACCTCCCTGTCATGGGCAGGAACGCCTCCCAACTAGATCAGGGTACACAAGGCTCTGTCCAACTTGGCCTTGAACACCTTCAGGGAGGGGGCAGCTACAACATCTCTGGGCAATTTATTCCAACGTCTTGCCACCCTTGTGCTGAAGAATTTCTTCCTAAGATCTAATCTAAACCTATTCTCCTTATGGAGATGAATGATTCTGAATGGATTCAAAGCTTGTTTCTGTATCCCCATGCAACGTGCATGGCTCTTAATATTTGTCTCATACGTGTTATTGTGTACCTTTTACACACTTTTGTTATGCTTGCTTCAAGGTGAATACAGCTCACAAACCCTTTTTTTTTTTTTAGCTTATTTAACATTAATTGTCATTTTTTTAGGTGGAGGTCCTGATTGCCATTAGCAGTGTTACCTCTCCATTGTTGTTCACTGCATCTGCTTACTTATCCTTCAGTATCATGCAAGTTGTTGACATCTTTAAAAATTATCCACCTGCTGTTAAAGTATGTATGGTTATGCTGTTGAAAAATTAACATCTATTAACATTAGCAACACAAGAATGAATTAGGAAGTATAAGGAGACAAGGTACTGCATTATAAAGATTGATGAACATGTTACAGAAGTTATTTGAAAACTCTGATTTAACTAATAGTATGATTGAAAGTATGTTAAGTCTATTGCTACTAAAAAAATGAGATATTCTAAAGAATCAGTCAAATAATACATAATGTGCTGGAATTCTTGATGTTTTACTAATTTCACAGTATATAAATTAAAGATTCTAGCTTTACTTGAAGCATACATTTTTCTGTTTCTCAGGATGTCTAACAACACTGGGACTGTAACAACACTTGGATTCAAAGCCTGGCCTGGGGCTGAGAAGAAAAAAGATGTGCAAAACTTAAAGCATTTCAATATGAAGTGTATCCAGTGCATTGCAGAAGAGCTTTCTAGGGCCTTACTGTCAAAGTGTTTAGTGATCCGTGATGATGTTTGAAGAACCATGTATGGGGATTGAAATAGTGTTGATAAGAGTCTTGCCTGTTAGTACCCACTAGTCCTTAAGTAGTTTTGTAATTTTAAAAGAAGAGAGGGAAAATATTTATTAAACAGAGACCTTAAGGACTGGAAATGGAGCTTTTGAGTGTGTGATCTTATTCTGATACTGGAGGCATATAGTGTATTGTTGGACCTCAGGAAGTGGCCCCAGCTTACACATTCTCTTTTAGTAGATTCTGTTGGAGACAGAAGACTAGATTGATGAGGCAGTTGGCGTGACCCTGCAAAGTGTTTCTTAGGTCTTTATGTGGCTTTGTGTCTGGATACACAAGAGCGGGCCGCTCTGCAAAGGAGAGTGAACAGTGGAGCAGAAGGTGACATCAAGGCACACAGGGACAGTGACCTCATTGGCAAAGAGTGCAGCCCTACAGTACCCAAAAAAAGTAAACCGAGGCAGGTCTGGCCATGGTAACCAGGTTCAGCCAATAGTTCAGTGATTGCCAGAGAAGGCTATAGCAGAGTGGCTGATGCAAGGTCAGACAGGAATTCAGGTCAGCAGGGCAAGGTCAGAGCCAGCAAGGCACAGGGCCAGGGCCAGGCCCAGGCATAGCTATGACATTGCTCAGGTCAAAACCAGAAGTGAGCTTCTGTATTTTTGAAGATGGTTTCCTCATTTTCACTCTATTTTTATAGGAAAAGATCATTTGGCAAATTAACATTTTGTTTAAAATTATCAATCTGTTCTACTTTGAGCAAACTCAGGCACTCAAATTTGAAGTGAAACCATACTGCAATAAACTGTAAATGACAATTTGAGTTAAATATGAAATCTAGATACAAATCTCAAGAATACAGGGGTGGGAACAACAGGAAAATATCCTTTTCAAGTAGTTAACAGCAGATTCATGTCTCTATTTTCAGCAGTCTTACGATGTACTCCTGTTGCTTCTGATGTTGATGCTGCTGATTCAGGCGTGCCTAACTATTGGAACTGTAATACAGTGTGTAAATTACAAGACAAAAATGAAACTACATGATTTGTCATGGACAGCATCCCAGGTTAAAAAACAGGAATACAGAACAACAGAGGTATGTATTTATACCCATTATGAAATTTACAATTCTGTATTTAAGACTTTTTTTTTTTTTAAAGCTTTGTGTTAATTAAGATCACAAAATCTGCTCTGTAAAACTGTGAAGATGTTAATACACTGGTGAATTTTTGTAATAAAGAGATAATATTTTGCTGGTTAAATGATAATGGGGCATGACAGATGCAAGATCTGTAAATCTGTGACAAGTCCTGTTAAGAGAAAAACAATTGTAAGGATAAAGCCCCCTTTTGTTCTTACTTGTAGTACGGGCTCCCAGTTACAAACGAGGCATCAATGTACTGAGATAAAATGGCAGTCCTACTTCATAGGATGCAGATCTATGATTGCAATTTATATGTCAGAATGAAGGAATAGAGAAGATGATGGGCCTTGGATGACCAGGTTCTGCTGTTGAGATAGCCATCTAGTAAGAAGGGAACAGACCCTTTCAGTGTGAGGAGAGTTTTGAGCTGTGGAATAAGAGTACTCAATAGAGCTGTACTGTTCCAAGGCCTGCTGTGGGAGAGTGAATTTACTAGCCAAGTTAGTTCTCTTAAGTTCCCTTAAACTTTGAATGGGAGGTGCTAAGCATAGTGGCAGTTCCAGTGCTGCAAGTCACATTTTGGAGTGTAGGTCATGGCATGGCTAAACAGACCTGCTCTGGGGATTATTTCCCTAAGTATTCCTAGTTTGTGAGTTACTGAGAAATTGGGTGTGAGTAAATGCTAAAAGGAGCATTTTATCCAGAAAAGCAACACCTTTTTGCTTACTTTTTAGTTGTTAAACTCATGAATAATGCTACAGGTGAAGGTGTAGGTTCTTTTGGCTTTTCAGAAGTCTGTGTTCTTAGGCAAGACATTATTTTGCTTGCATGTATGTAGATAAATCTTGCTTCAGTTGCACTGTTGGGGGCTCCTTCTGGCTTTGGGTTTAGAGATTTAGGTGCTAGGGCTTTCAGTCACATTTTGGCAGTAATCCTAAAAAGTGTCCTAAGTACCATGTTTAAAATAAGAATTTGGACAAGTTTCTTTGACACAAAATTCTCTCGTTATACGATTTACACTATTATTGCTTATATCATAAATGCAAAGTGTATGATACACAAAACTATAGAATTTACAATGTATAGAATGTCTAATACCTCTGACTGTTGAGGCTTAAATTCTTCTACTCTCAGAAACTTATTTGCTTGAACTTCATTTTTTCAACAAAACATCATTTCATGTTTCCATTTGTCTGAAATTTGTTTACTTTTAGGTTTCCAATAATACCTTAAAGGATTTTGACAAAGACAAAGCCTGGAAAGCAGTTGTGGTGCAGATGGCTCAGTAGTTTGGATTCTGCAATTGCAGCCAATACAGTCCCATCCAATACAGTAAATCAACTGTTTGAATTAAGAGTTAAAAACTTTTCTGTTTATAAAAAGCAATAGAGCTACAGCAGTAAGAGCCAAGGAATAACACAGTAAATAATGTGTCTTTCTAATAATTTTTAAATATATTGTTAATATTTTTAACACATCTGTCTTTTCTGTTGGTATCTGTGTTCTAGTGTTGCTTTAGAAGGTACCTTTAGAAAGAAGGTAATGGGTCACACGGATTTATGCTGATGGCAAAGTAAAATATGACAATATGTAGTGGGCTTCATATATTTGCAAGAGATTGTTATAACTGCAGTTATGCAGTCAACGTAACTGATAAATGCTTTTGTAAAGTTATGAGTACAAGTCATAATTGATATTTTTGCTTATACTTCACTTTTGTAGGAGTTGTAAAGTTGTTTTGCATCTCATTGCTTTTATATAAATAAAAGTCTTTATTATGTGGAAACTCAAGAATGTGGATTGACATTCTAATTGGAGAGGTGAAACCAGAATATTCTTTCCCACTAAGCTTCCATTTTTTGACTATTAAAGGGGGAAGAGGCTTTTTCTGAGTGGCCAGGCATAAAATCTACTAGCCAAACCAAAAAAAGATAACAAACAGAAGTAATTGGCCAAATAACGGGAGATAATACTGATATAAAAAGAGGTTGGTTTTTTTTTTTCACACATTCTACATTTTTAGGTATATTACTTTTCATTTATTTATTTTTGTAACCATCTTTAAAACTTGCAGAACCTAGCTGCACTTAAACAAGGGATATCCCCCTATACAGAATTGCCTTTTCCTCCTGGCTGTACTATGTGTATGGTTGTGTAGGTTTCGCACACTATAAGAATTTCCATAGTAGGCTTTTTGGTGTAACTAGCTGTTGACAAGGCAGTGGCATTACTATTGTTTTATTGATGGTTTTTGAGAGGTTCTAGACCTTGAAGTTCATTCAACCCAAATCGTTTGTTAAGAGCATACTGCAAAGCTTCCCTCTTTGCTTTCGTCGAGACAACATGAAAAGAGACTGGAAGTTATGTACATTGTGGAGCCCTTCACGTATGCTAGCAGGTTTTCTTTTGCTTTTGGGAAAGCTGATGATTATTATAGAATTTTAATAGGTAGAGAATACTCTTTCAAATTTAGAGCAGTGCTTCTTAAGAGCATGCATACAGCAGTCTCTCATTTCACCTCAAATAGCACATGGGTTTGGTCCAGAGGACGCAGCTGCTGTTTCTTAACTACTACCAAATCTTATGCCTCTACTGGTGGTTCTTGTGTGTACATTCTCTCAACAGAGCAGATAAATAATAATGTATCTGCTTCAATCTTACCATCTTTATAAATAGAAAAAGATAAGCTTTAGATTGTACACTCTTTTCTGAAAGTCACAAAGAAATCGTGAAAGTTCTACCTAAAAAATAAACATCTAAACGACTTTCTAAGACTCACCCATGGATTGAAACTGGATGAAGACTGTAGATATTGTAGAAGTTCTTCATGAATCGCAGTAAAATGAAAAGCTAGAGTCATATGTAGAATGGTGTGACTGTATCCTAATGATACACTTTCTTTCATGTGGTAACACGCTTGCCTTTGTTTAACTGAACCTGTACTTCCAAGAGATCATATCTATCTTTTCTGTCAAATGATGATTGGCTTTGGTTATGCAGAAGGTTAGATATAAGTAGACAATAATTCTATTACTGACCTTGGTTGGAAAAGAAATTAATGGGAAGTTAAACATTCTGAAGGAATTTTGTTTCCACAAAACACTTACACTAACAAGGTGCTGAGGGACTTCAACCTCCTTTTGAGTCAGATGGTATGAGGTGCTCTCCTCCGAACACTAAGAACCTTTTAAACTGCTACTGATTTTTGTCTTGCTGTCAGGACTGGCTAGGAAGAACCTAAAGGCAGGATATAATAGGGGATATTTGTCTTTCTTTGGGGAATGAAAGTATTTTAATAAGACTTCAAGAAAATACCATACATCAAAAAGGAGAAAAACTAATTAGGCTAAAGAGAATTATTAGTGTAGAATTTGGATCGGCCCTGAGTAACAGTTGAGATACATGACTGTATCTGAAGATTTTTAGTCTTCTTAGATTAACAATGGTAAGGAATAGACAGGAATAAAAAGAGGTTGTCATGGAGCTACCAGACAGATTCTGCTTTCCAGTGAAAAGGAACACCCCTGGGCTCCCTGCCTGGCCACGGCTCCCTTCCTGCCCTGCTCAGCACAGCAGGGGCTGCACAATCTGCCAGCTTCCAGGACTTTTCCCCTGCACACATAGTAAGTTAGGAGCTCTGCCATGGATACCACTCTGCAGACTGAATCTTCTTATCCTGTGCAAGAAAGTAAATTGTGGAGGTAAGAGGCAGGCTTTTAAAATCAGCTTTAGTGTAGAGCTGGGTGCTGATGTGAAGAGCTGTTGTCCAGCAGAGAAAGCTTTGCTGTAGATCTCACTCTGTGGGTAAATGCTTTTGTAATTCAAACCAACAGCCACTGTCATCCCTTCTTTGCCAAGTGATTTTGGGTGTTGGTGTTTGACACGAAGTAAATCTTGATTGCTTGTAGCTTTAAGTAGGGTGTGCTCGTAGACATTCTTTTGCCACAGCACAGCTGGGAAGGGTGTTAGAGGGGCAAAAATTACACCTCTCTCTGAGGTCAGCTTGGTGATATAATAGTTTATGTGCCACGTAATGAGGGTTTCATCTTGGAACTGGGTGGAGAGTGCCCTTCTCTGCCTTGCTGGATTTCAGCAGAATTAATGCCATGGGCTACTGCTTAGCTTATACCAGGAGTTAAGGTCCTAGCTTAAAAGAAAAACAACAAAAAATATCCCTGGCTAAAATAAACAACAAAACTGGCTAAAGCATCTTCTGAAAAAGTAGGATTGTATACACCTGGTGCACTGATCCTTCCTCTGCTACCAGTTTAGATAGGAAAGCAGAAGGGGAAAATTACCGTTTTAAAAGCATTTTTTAATCCTTTCTGCTCCTGCAGGCAAATTTCTTACAGCATCTCACTAGGAACAGGAACATACAGTTGACTATTGTGGGTTTTTTTTTTCTTGTTTTGAGTAGTTACCTGCCTCATATGAACAGACAGGCAAGGAGGAAAACTGCAGTTAGGATCCAGTCAATCAAGTCTTACCTTTGGTGTTTCTATCTACTGGTTTTCTGTTAAGACACCTGCCTAGTTATGGTTAGAAAAGCAGTATGTCTGTACTTCTGTTGGATCTAAGCTCCTGTTGTGAATCTGGGCTTTAAGTACCTTAGGTGCTCCACTAGAATGAGAGATCTGGAAGCAGTGGTACACTGCCTATGCCACAACAGGAATACAGACCTCTCTGCATCCAGAAATGTGGCCGTGTGTCAAATGGACTGTGCTTATGTGTTTTTACACATACATGTATGTTCTTCATGGACAGTTTTCAGTCAACAGGACTTTTTTAGATAATTCCTACCATTCGCCTCTAGCAGCTGAATGGAAGAATTTTGACAATGATCTGATCTAACTCAGTGCTGAAAGGGGTTGTCTCTGCTGGCTTCTTCCCTTGTGCTAGCCATGGCTGGTATCTGGTTAAACTAGCAGGAAATTTATCAATTAAAATAAAAAAATGAATAGATTCCTGCTGATTTAGTTTGCCACCTTAGCAACCTACAAAGTCATAGTGGCCCTCTTTAAGATCTTGGGTGTGACTTCATACCAACTGGAGGTAGAACTGGACTTCTACCTCATTGGAGGTAGATCAACAGAGTATTTGTCTTTTGTTACTACTTCCTTTGTCCCTTCCCCATCACAATCCTCACCTATGTTTTGGCTTATATGCTCCTTGTCTTCTTCCTTCTGTGTTTGAAAAAGTAAACTTGTACGTGATCTGTACCAGGGATTACAACTTTAGACTGCCCATGTAATCACTCGGTTTGTGTCTACATCACTGTCAATTATACTTGGAGTTAAAGGCATTTCTCAAATAAAAAATGGCCTGTTTTCTGATCTGGGTCTTGTGTTTCTGAAGAGAATTCATGAGATCAAAATAATAAAATCTAAGTTAGTTTCAGAAACTGGAGTAGTCAGGCTTCTCTGGCAACCAAATTGGTTTTATAATGATTTCCTGGTTTTTTCAAATGATAGAAGTACTTTTGTTTGTTACTGAGTGGGAAGTCCCTCGGGGAGAAACTGCTAGAAGAATATGTTAGTATCATCCATTTTATGAGTAGCTGTATGATGAGTTTTGGATTATATTTTTTCCCCCTTATCTGGTGTTACCTGTCTAATGTTAACATGAGATATTTCACAGTAAACTGTTTTTCCACCCCTCTATTTATAGGAAAAACAGCCAAAGAGTGAAATAAAAATAAAGCTGAATAGGTTCTGATGAATCAGATTGATGCGACAGGAAAATCATGCCTGATATTTAAGCATAGAAGAAAGAAATGCCCATGAAAACAGCTTGTATTGGCCAATTGCTTACTAATCAGTATTTTATTAACGTCAAGCTCTCACCATCAAATACAAGCAAAAATTGCTTTTCCTACTTCCTTTTTCAAGACAGGAGAGGTTTACAGGGATAAAATATCCTTATGTAATGTTACTAGAGTTTTCCATGGAGTATATTTTTTTAACGTCTATTTCCTATTTAAACTTTCTGTTTTTTAAAAAAATGATATCTCAAAATTTATAATCTCTTTAGTGAACAGGTTATAATTGTTCTTTTCTGCCCTGTAAAGGTAAACTGTTTCTGGAGAAAAAATATAAAACTACTGAATTTTAAGTTCTTTTAACTATTTTTCCCCTAGCTGACTCTGTTTATAAAATCTGAAGTAGCTCCTAATCCAAAAAACACCTTTTATATAGATGCTTGGTAATGGCCATTTCCTCAAACAACGGGCAGAGTGTTTAGGTTTAAACAGGCCTTGTAATGTTCTCCTCTGGTTGTTGTGAACCATGAAGGCCGAAATCCAGATATCCAGTGTCTGTAGGGATTCTCACCACCTGTATGTTCTGGAAAGGGAAGCTAAGAGTGTTAAAACACTGCATGCATGGGATGATATGCTGGTTTGTATTACATAGTTTTGTGCTTTATGCTGACAGACTTTGGGCACCTAGAAGAAACTTGGAAATGTGTTCCAGTATTACTGGCTTTGCTTTCCAGCAGCTACAAGAGGCCAAGTGCTTCTGTGGGGCTGAGTTGCTAGAGGTTGCCCCAACATTACTTGTTTTCAGAAGTGCCACCAGAGGGGAGATGGTGATGGAGTGCCTCCTACTTCTGTATCTCCTACCTCTGTACCCCTACACTGTCTGTATAGGGTGTAGCCTGTCATTCCTGCCGGCCCCTATTGACAGTGCCAAGATCGTGACTGCTTCTTGCTTGTTCCCAGGCTTGCAATTTAACCAGTAACCAGGATTAATATCAACTACTCTGGAGCTTATTTTTCTAGGCAGAGGCCTTGATTCACCCAGGCTCAGTTCTGAGGATATGTACTGGCTGCCAGGAGTTCTGGTTTAAATTATTCATCATGTTCTGCTGCTCATTTACATTGAAGTCTATGGAAAGAGTCTCATTTGTTTCAATATGGTTCATCTTGGACTTTTTGTATTTATGTTCTTTCCAACATCTGATTTATATAAAAACCTACATAAAATCAAAAATATTTTACCTGCACTATATAAACACTGAAATTCAAGATTGAAATGGGAAGGAAAAAACATAGTATTAAAATTCCAACATACTCCATACTGTCTGCTACTGCACTGAGTTCCACCAGGACACCTGTATTGCTTTAAAATGATCTGCCTAAAAAACCCTAAATCACTCAAATCACACAAAATCACTTTTTTTGTTCTGAAGAATTTTTAAAGCTGCATTGGTTTCCTTATTCAGGCTTCACACCCTCAGTGCTACAGCACAGGAGAGCAGATATGGTGGTAACTTAACAATGCTGGGACTGTGGCCACTGACATCATTTTCAGACCCTATCCCAGAGTTCCCAGTTTTTGAAAGCTACATAGCGTCACTTTGTTGATAGTTGCCACTCTGCCAGTCTTTCCAGACTACCCCATGTCACTGTCATTTGCTGGTCTGTGCTTTTCAAGGAAAGACTTTTGCTAGATTTGTTGAGAAAAGAGAACATGGTGAGAAGCAGCTTTCCTCTTTTCTGTGACTCTGCTTACTTTTATTTCTTGTTTGGTCCTGGTGTTAATACAGTCTAAAATCTGAAATCCTACCCTACTGATGTCAGGTGAAATTTTGATAGCTGGGAATGAGTTTCAATTTCAATCCTTCCAGGTGGTTAAGGGTCACTTTCTGTTCTAGAAACTGCAGCATCTCTTGTGTGTTAACATCCAATGTTTTATGTGCGTATCATGACCCAGTACTTCAATATCTATTCTATTCATAATCTGATCCATAGATCTGGTGTCTAATCACAAAGTATCTATTTCTCTCTAAATCCTGGGAACAATGGTAGCGTAACTCGCCAACCTTTCTGATGTATGAGAAAATCTGTTCACTCGATAGCCGTGATCAGTACAAAGTAATTAACTATAGCTTGCTTCTTTGGCATTTGTAATTGTTGATGTGGGGCTGCTGATAATTTCCAAGTGATCCAAGTGGAAACCAGAAGGCACAAAGGGCAGAAGGAGCAGAAGAGAGAGGAGGTAGTTTAGCTCCTCATGACCATCCTGCAGCAGTTGCTGGGAAGGAAAACTGTGATGGGCTGAACACAGGATGCATCTTCACCTATTTGGAAAGGTGTCTGAGTCCATCGGGGTAATAAATGAGTGTTGCTTTAAACATCTGCCTCCTGTAGAGAAGATTTTTTGTTACTTGTGCTGTACAAAGAAATTAATCTGCATACTATTCTGTGGGAAAAGCATGGGACTGAACACTGTGTATTTAATATATTATTCTCGGCTTGATTTAGAAGTAAAACCTCACAACTTGAGCCTTCAAAGTTAAAGAACTTGGTCTCTTCCTTCAGTAGAGCATTTTGTATTTTGATGTGGAGAGAAAGAGTCTGGAGGAAAAGAAGAGGTGAGGTATGTCTTTCAGAGCAAAATAGTATTAGTTCTAATCATAGGCTACGTAGGCAGGTGTATACAGGGGAGCAGAGCTCTGAGTGGCAACTGACCTCATGGCCTGTGTGTTTCTCCCAGGGCCATAGGATGCCATCTTTGCCCTCTCTAAATGATTTGATGTATTTGGGATGCTTGCTTGCAGGTGATGGTAGTTCTTTCCACAGGAGTGGTTATTTTCTCTGCCTTCAAGATGCTGAAAAGTGACAGTCTGGCCAAGGCTTCGGCATCACCATTCCATCTCTATGACAAGAGCAGCCTGGTTCCTCATACTCAGGGCAGCAAAATCAGTTTTGTTAGATCTCAGAGAACCCGAGACACAGCTTCTGTTGTAGTGTCTTAGAAACTGTCAGTCTCTTGCCTATTTCTTCATCCTCTGGGGTTGCCCTTACTGTGTTCCCAAATTTCCCCAGCAGACTTGAAAAAGGTAATGTAACATTGATATGTGACTGGTTCTGGTGTTGTGTGGTTTCTTTATTTATTTTATATCTATGTTTGATTGGGTTTTTTGTGTGTGTGGTTTGTTGTTTGGTTTTTTTTTTATTATTTTATTTTAAGGAAATATAAATACCTTGTGGTAAGGAGCAACTTCTATTAACAATTCAGGTGACATCCATGCCTTAATGGCATGATTATATATCTATCTATTTGTTTCCTATTTTGAAGTATATCTCTGTTATCTGTAATGTCTGTCATGGTGACTCTTTCTTAAATTTTCTTCCTGTTGTAAATGTTGTTGGCTTTTTGTGTTTTGTTTTGTTGTTTTGTTTTGTTTTTTCTTTTTTTTTTTTTTTTGCTATACAGTCACAAATTCTGCTGAGAATGAGGCTATCAAAGTGGGCATGCATGATTTCCCCTTGGTAAGTCCATGCTGACCAGTCCTGATAATGTTCTTTTCCTTCACATGCTTGGAGGGTATCATTTGTAAATGATTTGATTTTAATCCAGTCACTATTAGTACCTTGCTTTATTTTTCTTTCCAATGTTTAAATGCTTTAAGAGAAGACATAATTGCCTTTTAAGAGAAGAACTGTGCTGTCTGCAAAGTGAGCAAAGGTGTATCTTTGCAGTCATGAACTCTTGAGGTAGCAAAGGGTTTGAGCATGGCCTCTTGTTAGCATTTCTCAGTAGTCGAGCACTAGGCAGTTCTTGCATAGATATTTGCAATTCTGGACCCTCCTCTCAACCTCTGCACACTCTCATGCACTATAGAGAGAGCCATAGGCTTTAAGTTCACATCAGATTCTCAGGAAAAAGTGCCTAATTTGCTGTTTAAGCAGCTACAAAATCTAAGAGCATTAGCTTTTCCTTGGGTGATGACAGCCCATATATACTGTGCATCTCTATAGCCAGTATTTTCAAGATGAATTTCAAGTAGATTCCAACTGAAATAAGGTTTTATGACTTCTTTTTTCCTCTCTTAAGGTATATGGAATAATAAGCAGTCCAGAGGAGCAGCAATGAGTCTGTTCAGGTCAGTGCACTCCACTGAAAGTACTCAGCTGACAAGTGTATTAATGTGGGTATTTGTAATGGAGGGAGAAGGGTGAGGGCAGGGACAATCTTCCAGCAGTGGCTTCATCATTTACTGCTTTTTTTTTTTTTCCTGGCACTGTGGGTGGTGACAGGAGAAGTAAATACAAGAAGAAACTGTTGATTACTTACCGGAGAAAATGGCTTGCTTTGCAGGGAAGAAGTATCACTGGACACTACTACAGTTAGCAGTTCTTCCTGGAAGTAAATCACTTCTTAACTAGACATTGCTGCCTAGATACAGTATACCTGATTTTAATAGTAGCTGCATACACAGGACTGAATCCCTAGATGTCTGCTGCACCTGACCTGCCTTTGCTTAAGGCCATATTTTGAAACTTGCATTTTCCAAAGAGGCCCAGATGTAGGATAACTGCAAAACCTGTGTAATCTCATCAGCACTGGGTCTGGCTGTAAGTGCCTGCTTGTAAGTGCCACATGAGCCAAGTGAAATAGCAGCCTTCTTGCATCCCACTGAGCATTTCATTCACCCCTTGTATTGCAGACCTGTGTGTGAATGACTTTTCCAGCCTCTACCCACAGTTCTGGGTGTGTTTTGACTTCTTCTACAGTACTTGTTGCTCTCATAGGAAAGGGGTAGAGAGTGAGGCTCCCCTTGGATCATGTAGATGAAATAAGGAGTGATTGGTTTTGGAGGGTGAAGCAGTTACATGCTGGATACAGGAGCACATTGGGCAGCTCCTCCTTTCACTAACCTGTCTTGAGGCTCTGTGGACTCATGCCCTGCTGACGCTCCTTGCGGAGTCCCTGCCCTGGCCATGCAGTCTCAGTCTGGACAGGAGATGTAGGTACACTTCTGGAAAAGTGCAGCTCCCAAGTAGTTCTGAGTCATTGTGAATGTTTTGTTGTAATGACAAGTAGCACCCCACACAGCTCTACTCCAGAGCTTGCCCAACATGACAAGAAGCTGTTAAGTTATAAGCACTCAGCTGTCCTGTGGTTGATGTGAGTGGCCCTGAGGCAAGATGTCTTTGGCCTGGTGCAGGCCAAAATTAATTGCACATTAAGTGAAGAGGAGCCACGGGGTTGTGCTGGCCATGGCCATTCATCTCGAGACAGCTGGGATTATAATAATAAGATCTGTGTGCCTGTGTTGGTGAGACATGCAAATATGTAGTGCTTGTACCATAGGATACTCTTGTAAAATGTAGTGTGAATATGGCTATTGTGCTGCAAAGACATCTGGGACTTCTCCAGCATGGATGTGACAGGGACGTGCCTTGCAGCCTAGGCATTGATGTGTTTACCTCAACAAAGTCAGTAAATATGGAGACAAGGTAGAAATCTGTGTGGAGTTCTGTGCCTAAACTCCTATGCAACAAGTCACAAAATCCGTGTCTGGCTGCTTAGGTAAGCCTGGTGATATGCCTGTCCTAACTTTTATTTCTATGTTCCTTGAAGACACTTGAGCAACAGTGGAATTATATTAGTGGTCTCTCTTGAAATGGGCCAAGTGTGGGGCCAAGTGTATAGCCAAGCATGCAAAATTTGTGAAGCCAGAGAGCAATTAAGAAAAAGGGACCCGGGCTGATAGTCCAGAGATCAGACTTGACCCAAGACAAAATGGAGAATGGGAAATACTGGATTTTGCTCTGTGCTCCAGGGTCTACTTTGTTTCATTAAAAACACGTGAGCAGCCAGGCTGCCGTCCTGAAATGTGCAGAATTTGGACTCAACCCTTCTTGGACTTAGAAACTGTTAGATTTTGGCTTTTCTATATTCTTGACCAGAGCTGTAATAAAGCTTTAGGTCACAAAGTGTCTATATTACCAAAGAAAAAACAGGCACTTCCTGCCTTTTTTTTTTTTTTTTAAATCTTTATTCTTAAGATGGATGGAACACTGGTAGAAGCAGGACAGTGTATAATTTGCTATCATCCCTGTTCTTCAGGGATGAAGTTGTAAAAATGTCAAACACAAGACAAAAGTTGATTAAAATATAGGTAAGGTGTAGTAAGGAACAAGAAATAAAAGAAATCTGGTATCAAGAAACTATTTTCAAGACTTATTATCAAGAATTAGAGTCCCCTTTGAGCAGGGAGACTAAGAGCTAGTACCCATATAAATTTCATATGCAAAGATGTTTCTGCATGTATGATAGTTCTCAAAAAACATGTCATGAGTCTATTACACTGCCCAGCTTTCAGTGGGAATGTAGCCTAATGGGAGTACCATGACCTGACGTAATTAAAACAAGGGATGAACACTGTAATTGCAAGATGCAAATTAGGTAGGAATGGTAGAGTTGATTGTGCTAGTTTAGATATGATTTTGAAAAATCTTTCTGTCGGATAAAGTAAATAACAATAAGGCTGTTGCCTGATGAACTTAATGAAAGGTATTACAGAAACTGTCTGGACAGAAACACTGTGCCTTGCATTGAAAGAGAGCGCTGCTAGAGCAGTGTGACTGACCACTTCAGTCAGAAGGTGACAGAGGTGTGCTAAGAAATACCAGAAATAGTAAGAGAGAAGAAAACTGAAATGAATGACACCAGTCATTTCTGTAGAAGCTGAAGGAGTGTTACCTTACCTCAGGACTTGATGCAGAAACTAAATTTGTAAACACTACAAATGACCATTGCTCAAAGCAACTAAACTAAAAGGAGCAGCTGAAAGGGTAGAAGCTTTCCAGGCACAAGGAGCTTCTTTAAAAGTTACATAGGGAAATCTCACAACAGGACATAGATAAGAGATTCCCCGAAATGCCATCTGTAAGAAAACATCTTTTTGCAGCTTGCAATGCAATATTTTTGGGGAAGGTAAATACTGTTTTGTTGTTTGGGGGTTTTTTTGGTGTTGTGTTTGTTTTGTGGTTTTTTTGGGGGTTTTTTGGGTTTTTTTAATATAATTTATTTTCTTCCTAAACTAAAGATGAGAAGGAATCCTAAAAAAAATCTGTGGAGCTGACTAGTAATAGAGATACTTTTTGGAGACACCTTTTGTTCACAAAATCTAATGACACAGTAAAAAATGAAAGGTTTGCTTGCTTGCAGTGGAGCTCATTACTGGAGGATGTGCTAGAAGAATTGTCTCAGGTCTAAGTTTAAAACAAATATTCCAGAAGAATAAGACTAATATCTGAGACAGTAATCAAACTGTATTCGACAGGATTACATAAATTGCAGTTGAAATTGAAGTTGCAGAGCTACTAACTGTGGTGCGTGCTGAACTGGCTTGCTTGCAGCAGATGTACTGGTAAATGATGAACTAAGAGGAATCAAAATGACTTTTTGGTAGAGGATTATTATGCTTCTGATGATTCAGTCAATATCACTCGACTACTGTGTAAAAAGATCCTTGATATGCTTCTTGATCTGACTATTGTGTGCAGGACCCCCTGTCTTACAAAGGTATAGTAAAAATGAAGAGCTATATTCTTAATCTTAGAGAAAATAGGGGAGATATGAGAGAAATCAATAAAATTGTGACTATTTTGGCAAAAGTGAGATAAGAATGGATATTCTCTATTTTTTCTAAAGCAAAACCAAGGGTGAACACAACTGAACTATTTGGAAGCAGTTTCATAATCAAAACAAAGCTAATAAACATAATTTAATTGTGTAACTCATTGCCACAGGAACTTCTGAAAACCAAAAGGGTAGATAGATGCAAAGAGTTGTACAACTTTGTGTAAGAAAGGTCCAGAAACAGCTATTAAAAATGGTGATGGGCACATGGCTTTCAGTTCAGGAAATTCATCAGATCCAGATCACTGGAACTTGACAGCATATAGGTTAAAATAATCTGTGGAAGTAGCATATTTAACTTCTTTCTTATTTTTCCTAAGCATCTTCTGCTGAACCTGTTATGCACAGGAGAGTGGACTGGACAGAACTTTGATCTGGTGTATTTTTAACAATAGATGACTATTTATTTATTTATTATTTATTATTACTAATTTATTTATTTAAACCAAAATTATTGAATATTGGTTTGTTCAGTAATATGATCAATACTGCCCTTTCTCTTCCAAAAATAAAGACTTATTAGAAAATTGTCAAACTGGACTCACATGAAAATATCTAAAATACAATTATTGGCAGAACGGGCATTGTCTTTTATGTGTTTATTTAAAAATATTGGTAGAGTCAGATCCTAGCAGATGGTGTTAATTGTGTATTCCCTACTTTAGCTGATGTAGAAGGTTTTGTAAAAGCACTGACTCAGGTTCTGGCACTGTCCTGCTGAAAGATCTCTCACTTAATTGTGAGCAAGTCCTCTCTATGGAGAAGTACCTCCCCTATGGGCATAAAACACCACACAGAGCCTCTCTATGAACCCATAGTGTGGGCTTTGGCAAACTTGTTCCTTGTGATGAGGAACGGGACCATACAAGGGAGCACCCAGAAAGGCATTCCTGGGCATTTGTTATTCTAACAGGTATGGAGGTTGTGTGACTCACTCCTGCCCTGCTTTCAGAATGGTGGTGTTGAGCTTCTTTGGCAAAGTGCTTCCCAATGTGTTGAAAATTCAAAACCTGGAGGCAGCCTATGGAACAAGAGGCTTCTGTTGATACAATTAATAAATGAAATAAATTCGAGGCAGAGATTTCTAGGGTAAAAGAATCTGTTTTTCCTGCTGATGAAAAACAACAAACCAGTCTTCCAAGAATACCTACCTCAGCAAAGCTGTTCTTTTTATTCAGCACATTAGAAAATGAAGAAAAAGGGTAGGCATGAGACCACCTTTGCCTTGTAGAACACTCTAGAAACAAAATTGCCATTTATACACTGAATTTACAGCAAAGACATTTGCTAAAAGTGATATAAAGCTGACATGATAAAATCCAGAAGAAAAAGGCTCTTACTGTGATTGTCAGAAATGCACATTTCCCATTTTTCACTATGGAACATGAGAAATGAGTTGAATATACTTTATATTTCCCACAACTAGCAATTTCTGTCTTTGGAAAGTTTTAGAGGGAGGAGCTCAGAGGTGCAGTGGGAGGGGCTAAAATTCATATTAAAGTTTTGACATGAGAGGGAGAATTGTCAGAGTAGAAGGTTTCTTCTGAGGTTTTTGCCTTTTTTTTTTTTTTTTTTTTTCTTCCCTTCAATTTAGGATGCTAAGTATTCACATTCATATTCTTCTAATAATTCTTTTTTGGAATTCTGATTGTCAGATTATTCCCAGGATTGAAGAATGTGGACTTTCATGTTCTCAGGTAATCTTTTACTTGTTCCTCTTTGCTATCTATTAATGCAGTAGTTGTATTTTGCTAAAATAATTGTAAAAAAAGAAAGCAAGAAAAAATGGAAAAATATTTCACTGTTCTGAACACTCACTTTATATTCCTGTCATTCTGAATTAAGTATCCAAATGGACAAAGATGACTGTTAGGAAGGGACTAAGAAAATGCATCTTACACTATTTCCAACTGCTGTTCTTAATGCCTTTTTTAATCTGTCTTTTGTTTGAAAAAAAATTATTTAGTTCATATTCACCGCTTTGGAGAGTCAGTTTTTATAACAGCAGTGGTGCCAAATTGATGAGGGAGGGAGGAATGTGAAGTTTCAGAAATTGCTAATTGTGTTAGGAATATAGGAAACACTGACTTTCCTGTGAATAAATCAGTTAAGCTGGAGAAAGAATAAATCACGCGTCTCATTTAGTGGGATGCATGTAACTGCAGTATTAAATTTAATGACTTCTGTATGTGCATAAAAGTGGAGTATGAACCATACCCTATCTTTAATAGGTTTGAATGTTGGATGTTCCCAAATATCCCCACAAAGGGGCAGCATGGAGATACGCTGCTTCTGTTGGCGTTCTGCAGCTGTAATAATAGAGTCAATTGAAAGATAGATTAGAAAATGTTAAAATAATAGGGAATCTGACTTTCAGACTTAGTGGAGGATGGTAGCTATGTACTTGCTACAGCAAAGTGGAACTGGTAGCATGGAAAAATTTGTCTGTCTGTACAGACTTCTGCTTGAAAATGTCAGTGTTAAAAGACAGGCAATGAGACATAGCAAAGATTGTCTAAATGCGGTGGCACTACCCAGGTATTGTTAGTACACGTGACAGCAACTCATTCTATCTTTTATACGTGTATCCTAGAAAATAACAGGAATAAAGATGCTTACAAAAATATTAGATTGAGTGACAAAACACCCCTCTGTATTTAAAGCTGTTTCATATTCCTGCATTAAAATTCTGTAGCCTCTATCCACTTAGGTCATGTTTTTAGGATAATAAAATATATAGTCATAAGAGATTAATCTCTAGATGTACCTGAACACTTCTCAAGAGTTTGTATGTACTTATGCTTATGAATGCAGCCACACATGCATTTTAAATAATTTATGCTCCGTGGGGTCTGCTGCAGTAAGAGTTTAAAATAGAAATGATTTATCATTCTAATTTATCCCTCCAAAGACTTCATGACTATCAAACTCAGCATGTAAAAAACAATAGCAAGTTTTTTCAGAGGGATTCCACCTAGGGGATAGGATTTAACTCTGGGGACGTTAAAGGGCATCTTTCTCTGTCATATTTTAGGAATGTATGTTAAGAAGACTGATTCACTAGATGCCTATGATACAGACACAACCATGCTGTTTGGTAGACTAGGTCCCTTTCTTTGCCTTCAAGAATTTATCTTACAACTTTTCCAGTACTGAAGGTTGGATTACTGAAAAAGGTGTTGGTGGTTTTTGTTTGTTTGTTTTTTAATTTACTGGGAAAATTAAATTTCCAGTATAATGAAATCAATCAATCAATCAATCATTTGTGATGTTAAAGGCAGGATTCAGTTCATGTTCTCTATGTAATGTTTCTACTAGTTGTATTCAGTAAAATCTTGAATGCATTAATGACTTTTGAAGACAAAAATGTTTTCTCACTGGGAACAATAATGATCTCAACAGGAAAAATTACTGCCAGCATAGCATTTTCAATCTAGTGCAAAGCATTTTAGCTACATGATCTTTAGAGTCTTAGGACTACTTTGTTAGAGAAAACTTCTTCCTTTTCCTTTGGAAGTAACTTCAATTTCCCTACAACAATAGTGGCCTCAATCCCATTCCTACCTGAGTTACTGTAAAAGAGAGCAGTTTATCCTCTCCATAATTTATAACTCAATGGTCTTTAGATAGGGGCACTAACTAGGGGTTATAATTTGTTTTCATCTATGTGCAATATATGTGTGCTGTCTTCTGCTATAGCACGTCAGATCACAAAGTAGAGAATCAATACCATTTTTTTTTCTAGCAATTTGCTTCATGTGGTAATGAGATGCTGTAATTTTAGAACTATCACAAGTTTTCTGTGGCTGCTATTGCTACAAGTCAGTATTACAGGAAATTGGTTTTTTTTCTTTATGAAGTTTTCCTGTAAGTTTGTGTAGCAGATTTCTCTTCTGCAGAGTCATCCCTGAGGTTGTGTGGTTCTTCATAAAGCAATAGGGGAATGAAAAGCAAATCATTTGCATTTTTCAAACTGTGAGCATTGTCAGAAGGTTTTGAGCAGGTTTTATAACTGAAACTGTTGAATTTGACCATCAGACTAGATTTTAAGGTGGTTGTGGCCCTTAGATATTTGTAAGCATGTCTGACCTTCTTGGGTACTCCTTATCTGAGTAAAGCATTGGTTATACTTAAGAGGAAAACAGCAACATAACTGTTTTGAAGTATGTAACTTAAAAACCTGTCAAAGTGAACTGTTCAGATTTTGGATCTTATTACAACTTTATGAATAATTCTTAGTTTACCATGAGTGTTCAGCAAGACATCCTTTCATTGCCCTGTAGAAGGCAATATCCAGGTTTCATTACTATACCACTAACTGCAGTACAGGAAAGGAAAAACCAAAAGAAATTTAGATGATTATGCAAATATTACGTGAAAAATTAAAAGCAAGAAAAAATACAGTTGTGGGTTGAGTGATGGCAAAGGAACAACCAAGCTTTCTTTTGTGTTATGATTTATTCCTCCTTCCTTATTTTAATGGATAGGCTTTAGAGCTCATGTGATATTTTGGTATTCAAAGGTTAAATACAATGGGCTTGGTCTCTTTGCCTCACCCAATAGCAAACACAGTTATCAACCAAGTTTCCCTGTAAAAGCATAGGGGAATCCCAGCCTGCAATTGAAATTCAGTTTGTGCCCAACTCATTTTACGATCCACATTGTTAGCAAGCTGTACACAAAGGAACAGGCTGATGCCAAATTTGACTCAACAGCTGGTAAAGATCAAGAGCACTACATTAAAAAAAAACCTCTTCAGAAAACTATGAAATAGTATTTGTATTGTCTGCCATCAAAGGTAGTAACGTTTCCAAAGTCCATGGATAAGGAAGGAAACCCTGAGCTGAATCTGGGGTTTCCCTGCAATTATAAAGGTTATTGGCAGCATATTCTTGATATAGTTTTTGTCTGTTCATGCTGTTCATAGTCAAAGTATGTGGTGTTTCTTTACTGGATATTTATGGCATTATCAGTCCATTCTTGCTGAATGCTACACACTTCAAAACCAGTGATATAATACATCCCTTAGGCCTCTAACTCAGCTCACATACACTGGTATTCTTTGTTCGTTATTAATTTGTATTCTTAAAGTGATCCCAAGCCTTTAAAAAATGGACACGACAATCCAGGTGACATGATTTAAGTGTGGCTAGCTGGACCAGGGAAGTGATTTTACCCCTGTACTCAGCACTGGTGGGGCCATATCTCAAGCACTGTGTTCAGTTTTGGGCCCCTCACTATAAGAAAGACATTTTGATACTAGAGCACATCCAGAAAGGTCAAAGAAGCTGGTGAAGGGCCTAGAGCACAAGTCTTATGAGGAGCGACTGTGAGAACTGGGGTTGTTTAGCCTGGAGAAAAGGAGGATCAGGGGAGACCTTCTTGGCTTTACAACTACACGAAAGGAGGTTGTAGAGAGTTGAGGGTCAGTCTACTTAACCAAGTAACAAGTGATAGAACAAGAGGAAATGGCCTTAAGTTGTGCCAAGGGAAGTTTTGATTGGATATGAAGAAGAATTTATTTACTGAAAGGGTCATCAGGCATTGGAACAGCTTGGCCAAGGCAGTGGTGGAGTCCCCATCCCTGGAGGTGTTTAAGGGTCGTGTGGATGTAGTGCTTAGGAATCCAGTTAGGTCTTGTCAGTGTTAATGATTGGACTAGATGATCTTAAAGGTCCTTTCCAGTCTAGGAAATTCTGTGATTCTGTGACTGAGTTGTTCTCTAAAATCTGTTCGAAAACACAGTTTTAGACATGAGAAATGTCTAAAGAGACTGATTGGAGATCTGACTTCCTCAGAGTGAGTAAAAGAGAGGTACAGTGTAAAGTCCCAACACAGACTTTTTTGTGTATATGTCGATATACCTGATAACTGGAAGAAATGCATAAAAATATAAAACATATCCGTTGCTAATATTTGCTGAGATGCAGTAGACTTCATGAGAGCATGCCCTAGATAGAAAGTCCAGGTTTTGTGTCCCTGCTTGTCATTGACTCACTTATGTGGCCCTATTAAATAATTTCCTTTCTCCAGTTTTCACAAATACAAAATAGTGCTGACCTTCTTGTGTGATGTGTCTTAATTATGTGTTTTAATTAAGTGTTTTGAATACTATAATTAAGTGTTAAGTACTCATTAGTCAAAGCAGTCATACTTAAGGGGCTCAATCATGTTGAGTCACTGTAATAAAGTGATATTATCACATTTGTATAGATATCCCTGCTTGCCTTCTCTGGTGGTAGTCAGGAGAGCTGCAGTTTAGCAAGTTTAGGTGGCTTAGCTCTTGGATGGTGTTTTACATTTGCCCTTAGAGTCAAAAATAGCTTGGCAATGACATGGCACATTTAACTTCCATGTTTCCTTCAGTATCCTATGCCAGTGGTTGGGTGCCATCCCATTTCTTCACCCTCTGAGAAGAAAAAAGCCAGTGACAAGCAGGGATTTAGAAAACTCAATTCTTCCTCATTATTAGAGCATCTACCAGCACTTCTTTCAGGAGACATAAAGATGAAGAAAGCTCTGCAATTCAGAACTTGCAAAAAAAAATGCCATGGTAGCTCTTGGTTTTCTTTTTTTTCCTTTCTCCCTTCCTCAAAAACTCTAGAAAAAGGTTACAGGGTCCAGAAAGAGATCAGTCACTGGAGTAGCAATAGCAGAGCCACTAAAGTCATAAAAATGGGGGCCACAAAATTAACAGATATTGGAACTGGAACTGACAAGGTGTCCTGAAACTGAAACACAAGGCAGTGCTAGAAGATGTCAACGTAAGTGTGTGCAATCAGTACCTGTAGCAGGAGGTAGATATAAAAAAAAAAGAAAAAGAAAGAAAGAAGAAAGGATATATAAACAAGCTTAGGAGATATGAGCATCTGACCTTTATTACTGGCAGCAAATTTTAGGTCACAAATCTCTCTTAGCCCTGATCTTAGGGAGGGATGATATCATTCAGCTCCATTTGGACAAAAGGCTCAGTGGTGAATACTGAGATTCAGGAGTAGGTGCTTTCCACAGCTGCAGAATATTTCTGTCTGACTGACTGCTTTTCAGTTGGAGACCTACCTGGAATTTAATGAAATCTAGGCAGGACAAGGGGGTTTTTTGAGTGTTAATAACCTTAACAACCATGTGATATGACCTAATGGGAATTCTTGCAGTAAGACCTAGAGGTAAGGGACAGAGAGCAGTCCTGTGGAGAAGGACTTGCAGATGCTGATGGAGGAAAAGCTGGACATGAGCCAACAATGTGCACTTGCAGCCCAGGAGGCCAACCGTGTGCTGGGCTGCATCAAAAGAAATGTGGACAGCAGGTCAAGGGAGATGATTCTGCCCCTCTATCTACTCTTCTCTTGTGAGACCTCACCTCAAGTATTGAGTTTACCTCTGAAGTCCTCAGCACAAGAAAGACATGGATCTGTTAAAGCAGGTCCAGAGGAAGACCCTAAAAATGATCAGAGGTCTGGAACACCCCTCCTATGAAAAAAGACTGAGAGAATTGGGGCTGTTCTGCCTGGAGAAGAGAAGGCTCTGGGGAGGCTTTATTGTGGTCTTTCTGTACTTAAAGGGGGCCTGTAAGAAAGATGGGGATAAACTTTTTAGCAGGGCCTGTTTTGACAGGACAAGGGACAATGGTTTTAAATTAAGAAAGTAGATTCAGGCTACATAGAAGGAAAGTATTTTTTCCAGTGAGGGTGGTGAAACACTGGAACAGGTTGCCCAGAGAAGTGGTAGATGCCTCATCTCTGGAAACATTCTAAGTCAGGTTGGATGGGGCTCTGAACAACCTGACCTAGTTAAAGATGTCCCTGCTCACTGCAGGGGTCTTGGACTAGATGACCTCTAAAGGTCCCATCCAACACAAACCATTCAGTGATTCTATGATTAGCTTAATTTGTACATTTGCTGGAGCTGGCAATGCTGTACTTGTTACATGTCATGTTTGTTTATACTGTCCTATTCTTCTTCTCTTGCCAGAATGCCTGTGCAAGGGAGAGAACCAGGGATGATCAAAAAATCAAAGGAACAAAAAGTGGGTTTAAAAGACTTCTTTCAAGGGATAATTTTATATACTTTTCTGGCTTTTTTTGTGTCATCATTGAAGTGCTAGGCCTCACTCCCAGATTGGTAGGTAATTTGGACCCAAGAAAGGAGTTTTCTCCTATCTCTGACAGAAGGTAATTTGATTTCTGAGAGCCATGAATTCCATGTGTTGTGCTGTGGCTGCCAGGCTGCTCAAACCAGGAACCCCCATTTGAAGTTCTGTGTGTTGCGTTACTGTCATCCCCACAAGAGATCCCTAGGCTTTCTGTATCAACTCTGGCACAGATGTTTTCATAGTAGTTTTTATACTCTCAGGAAAATATTTTTTCTGATTTTGTTAATATTTACTGGCTGGTTTTTTTGGAAACCAGGAAATTGCTTGTCATCTTAAAAACACAAACCAGGAACTATGCCCCAAACAGCAGTGTGTTGGTGAGGAAGTTCCAGACCAGCTCTGAACTATTTGGCTAGAAATGATCACAGAACTGGTAAATTCACGTATACTCAGATGTGGTATGGACACATCACAGCTCTGACCCCGCCTTCATAACTGTAGGATTCACTGGGCCAGAATTTTCTGAGTTCAGGAGTAAGCTGGAAAGCCACAGTAAGTAATGATGCTAAGCACTGGAAAAGATTGCCTGTGGAATTCACAGAGATCTCGGCACATTCTAAGAAAGTATCTCCCATCAGATATGTCTTATAAAGGTCATTCTTCCTAAGGCAGAAATGTAATGTAGATGGCATCTTGAATTCTTTTCTAACCCTAATATGTCTGCTTTCATTCATAATCTTCTCTTTTGTGGGATCTAAAGATGGTCTTTCAAGTCATATTTAACATTCCTTTGGAACAGTCAACAGAGCCAAAGACCTGTCTTGCTGTATTGTATATCCTGCCCTTTCAGGATGCCAGAAATGGGACTCACCCTGAAAACTGTATGGGACATACAATCTCCTTCAGGAAGTGTCCATGCAAAGATGAAGAGAGTTTTAGTTTTACTTTACAAATTCCCTGTGTCTTTTTCTCTTAAGAGAAAATGTTTCAATTTAGTTGCTTTGAATATGTGTGGTAAATTTCAATCATTTCTGGAAAAGTGATTGTCTTGGAGTTGCCTCTACTTGCCTGCATATTTTCAGAAAGTATGAATCATACAAACAACATTGTACAGTGCTAGATATGCATTCATTGTCTTTTCTTGGAAAAACTTTGAGGAAATAGAATTTATTGCAGTTAATATATTTCACTGTCTCCAGTTTTGGTTTTCCCTTTCATCCCTATGTATGCAAACTTCCTTGATCTTTTTCCCACTTCCTTATCTCACGTACCTTCTGTTCCATCTTTGCCATGACAGTTTTCTCCATCAATTTTCAATTTTGATATCTTTGTATTATGTTTTTCCCCCATTTGTTGTTTGGTTTTTTTTATAAATCCATATTTGCAATTCTTATTATAGCATCGTGCTTTGTGCTTAGTTTTTGGTCAGTAGTATGTGTTCTTTTAATCCCCCCTCCTTATTTTATATCTATTATATCTAAATATAATAGAACCATTTTTAGAGCATGGTCATGTCTGTGTTACCATTCTGTCTGCCTATTTTTTCTTCCACTTAGGGGGAAAAAACCACATATACTTTTTAGGCAAATGTGTGGCATAGGTGTTTTTTAGTGAGTAAGGGCTATCATTAAAAATGAGACATGGAGTGATGCAACATATAAGCAACATATGAAGGCACTGAACACTGATGGATTTATTAAGCTGAGGCCATGCCCAGGAATTATTGCTGCCTCTAGGGACAACAGTGTGATCAGGAGAGTTAGGTGAAACAATGCTGCTGTTGTAAAGTTGGTAGATTCCTGTCTCTTTTGAAGCCCTTCTTTTGGACCTCTGCCTCCTTTAATTGGACTGTGCCAACTTTAGCAGCTACTACAGTACCTGAAAGATACACAAGATAAAACTAAACTATATGATTATTCCATAGTTTTGGTTGTGTCCCTTCCCCCCCCCCCCCAAATTATGAATTAACAGTAAAAAGAGAAGTAGACTATGTAATGAATTTTGGAGTAATTATTTTATATTTTATATGATTTACTGTTCCTTAGCAGTTCCAAATTTATTCATAACTAGGTTCTCAGTCACTTCAAACTGCAAATGTTTCAGCTGGCCAGAATATATGGTATAGATATTTTCAGTAGGGCTTTTCTACATGGCATATTTTGAATGTTTTTTTAATTTGTTTACATACACTGTTAGCTCTTCCAGGGAAAGATGGGTTTGAGTTTTGTTGCTCTTGATAGGAGAGGAAAAGCATGTAAGGATCCTGGTGCAAGAATTCTGAAGTAGGATTAAGACTTTCAGATGTGATAATAATACAAATCTGAATAGTTAGGAAATACTCCTCTCTAAAATGTTCAACCACACAGCTGAAAAAAAAAAAAGCTTTCATCATCTACACATGCTAAGGAGATTTCCCTCATTTTGCTGCGGGTAGATTGTTTCTGTAACTCAAGCAAGCACAACTAGAGCTAGTCAGGCATCTTTATTGTTAGGTCTTTAATGGAAGCAGTTTCTTAAGGGATACTGTGGCACCAAGAAGGAATGCAGTGGCCTCTCAGGGGCTGCCATCTGAGACTACTCCACTACTGCTTTTAGCATGGCCTGGGGGATCATTTGTATGGCCTTACATCCTTACACAACAACATAACAAACTAAGGCTAGAATAAAAGCAAAGGCAACATTAAAAAGGACTTCTCAGCAGGAAGCGCTATAATCAGGGGTAGTTCCAAGTTTACTTAGGTTTAATATTTTTCTCTGTTTAAGGAGAAGGGGGAGAAACACAATTTTTATGGGAGCTACAGAAAGCAAAACCATCCTCCTGTATTTCTCTCCATGGCTTTGAAGTGTGTCCCAGCCCTGAAATGTGTCCTCCAAAGTTTTGAAACTGTTATAAGAAATTATTGCCAAATATGCTTTCTTCTAAATTTTAGTATGACTTTGTGATCTACACTGGCAAGGTTAGGATTAGGAAGTGCATTTTTGTTTTTAAACCTCTTCTCCCTCAACATTTCAGCATAGTATATGTGCGACATTTACCCACTCTATATCACAGTATCACAGGTATCACAGGGTGTCAGGGGTTGGAAGGGACCTTGGAGATCATCGAGTCCAACCCCCCTGCCAGAACAGGACCATAGAATCCAGCACAGGTCACACAGGAACACAGCCAGGCAGGTCTGGAAAATCTCCAGAGAAGGAGACTGCACAACCTGTCTGGG